>MDKI01288689.1:0-30299 GCA_005239505.1 Nicotiana paniculata | reverse complement strand
ATGAGGTGCTGAGTGACTGTTACAGAGTGATGGTGAGGTGTTGAGGGAATATTTATGAGTGATTACTATGGCCCGAGGGGCAGATTTTTTGATGATATTTTACTGAGTTTTGATTATGATTCACTTCATTTTTCAAACTGATATTTTTGGGAGTTTTACTGAGAAATACTGGAAAATATACTTGTTTTAAAGAATTTTTACGGAAACTGGTTTGAACTTCTATATACCTTATTTAGTCGTGGCGTTTTATTGTTTGTGTGGATTGGTGTATTTGTGCTGTGTGTTTCTTATTCTCAGACGGTGATTTGTTTTCATTACTACTGAGTTGGCATACTCATCATTACTCCCTGTACCTGTGTGTACAGATCCAGGTACTAGTGCGGAGCAGTAGCCATATTCATTCGTTATTAGCAGCATTTACGGGATTTCGAGGTAGTTGTTCAGCGTCCGTAGCTTCTCCACTTCCCTTCTTCTTATAGTATTAGA
Organism: Nicotiana paniculata; assembly: GCA_005239505.1. Classification (NCBI taxonomy): domain Eukaryota; kingdom Viridiplantae; phylum Streptophyta; class Magnoliopsida; order Solanales; family Solanaceae; genus Nicotiana; species Nicotiana paniculata. The sequence goes on along the minus strand of MDKI01288689.1, from coordinate 29,813 downwards.
ATTTGATTCATAGACATTTATTAAGACATTAACAAAGTTAGTTATATTTTTAGATGCTCGTGCCCATGTTGACTCCAGTCCTGGGGAAATTGTTTAGAAAGTGGATTATTTTATATTTGCCTAAAGACTTAGGAAATTTTCATGCTTGTTATGCTAATATTTAATGATATTGTGTTATTTGATTAAACTAAGTGTGTAGTTATGTGATGGTTGGCTAGCCTAGTTCCACGATAGGCGCCATCACGACCTGTTAGGATTTGAGGTCGTGACAGTTCTGCCCTTCCAGTGTGTGTACTGCCTAGGAATCCATGAGATTCCTCCGAACTCTGACACACTGGGGCTGGCTCTTCCACACTGCACAAAAACTTATTTCTTTAAAGGATCCTTGGTGTGAGCATTGACCGGGGTCCCTGAGGCCCTTGGGACCTTTGACGCACCAGGATACCCTATTGGGCACTATGAGATATTGATACTTTGGATTTGGTTGAAGGCCTGACCCTCCAGGTTTACTTTTGGGCCTATCCAGGCTCCCTATAGTATAACAGTTTCATTTATGAAATTCATTCATTCTTGGCCTGTAATAATAATTCTTGTAAAACAGATATTGGGGATATTAGTAAAATGGGAGGGACCTTTATATATGCTTTGTGGGGAAATCGGGTAGAAATCATGCTCCTAGGATTGTTGTGATTATGTATGCATTAGAAACCATGCTTATAAGATTGTTTTGTGCACTAGAAAACATGCTTATAGGTGCATCATATAATTCGTCCTAAACTTCTGCTTTCCAGAGTTCTGCATATTCATGTCTGCTTAGAAATTCTGTCACTAGGTTGTTATTAATTCTGCCTAAAATCATGATCATTCTCTTATGTGCATTAGAAACCATGCTTTAGGACTTTTATTGCACTCGCATAAATACCATGCCTATATCGCATAAAATCAGTAGCGCCTATGTCTAGATAGTATAAAAAGCAGTCCCAACACCTAGATATCATGCTTATAGAGATAAATATATAAAACCAGCTCTGTAACGTTTATGATATTTTTTAGCACCTAGACAGCATGCCTATAGGATATAATGAACTCAAATTGCCTGTTTAAAATTGCTTTTTAGTATTAAGACTCCAATTTACAATTAGATATCATGTTCCACGCCCAAGCAATCCTTTAGGATAATTGAAATCTTGCAAATTGTAAAACTATGCTTTGTTTATTTGTGAAATGTCCAGATTTAACAGATTCTAAAATCAGTAGGCAAACTTATTAGGTTTCTATCACTTCGCCTTAACACAATATTACATATTCTCTGCTTGTCATGCTCACCTCGATACCCTGTTCTAGGACCTTTCTGAAACATCTGAAATCTTGTTGTTTGAGACGTGCTAATTATCTGTTTATTTGTGGAGGTAAACATGAGCCCCTTAATTGTTCTTTTATTTGACAGTCCTATATGTTATTTGTTTTCGCTTAGAATTTATCCTTTTAAGCACTTTAGGAGAGTCTAGAACTGCTTTAATTAGAGGTCTTAAACACCTCCAGGGCCATAAGGAAAGGAACGGGTAATGCACGCCTAGAGTACGTTTAATTAGAATCACTTATATAACCACCAAGGGGAGGGTAATTGGGTAGTAAAGGATATGATGCCCTGTGCGCTAATGTTAGGTGTAACCCCTATAGTTGAGGAAGGTTTACCAAGTATTGCACAGATGTGATCCTATAGGCTAATAAACCTAAGACCTATTTATTCCCGTGTCTTTTTTAATCCATATGTGTGTTTAAACTGCTTTACTTTCTTAATGACTAATTCACCAAAATAAGTTTGGCCGGGACCCATCGTTGTAGACCTCGAGGGGTGCCTAACACCTTCCCCTCGAGGTAATTTCAAGCCCTTACCCAATCTATGGTAAAGTAAACTGATTTCATGAGTTACTTGCATTAGGTGCCCTAACGCACCTTAAATCCGTTAGGTGGCGACTCTTCAATTTCCATACCCCTTTACCAAAAAAAGGAAAGGAGTTGTCCCAAAATGTCGAAAACCCGATTCCGAGAGGAAAAAGGGGGCGCGACAAATGGTAAATGCTCCTCCCATGAAGTAAGCTTCCCTTTGACCATGGCCCTAAGCATGTTACCTAAAGTCCTATTGACCACTTCGGTTTGGCCATCGGTTTGGGGGTGGCAAGAAGTAGAAAATTTCAAATGTGTGCCAAGTTTACTCCCAAGGCCTTTCCAAAAGTAACTAACAAACTTGGTATTCCTATCACTAACAATAGATATAGGAACCCCATGCAACTTAAGCACATTGTTCACAAACAAATCAAAGACATGTGTAGCATCATCACTCTTATGGCAAGGTATAAAATGAGCCATCTTATAAAATCGATCAACAACTACAAAGATTCTATCTTTTCCCCTCTTTGTCCTAAGTAAACCAAGCACAAAGTCCATAGAAATATCAAGCCATGGCGTTTTGGGAATAGGGAGTGGGGTGTACAAACCATAAGGATTAGACTTGGATTTAGCATGCTTACATTCAACACAATTTTCACAAATATGCACAACATCACCTTTCATTTTAGGTCAATAAAAGTGTTCCTCAAGAATGGCTAAAGTCTTATGAATTCCAAAATGACCCATTAAACCCCCCCACTATGTACCTTCCTAACTAGCAACTCTCTCCAAGAATAACGAGGCACATAAAGTCTACCGTCCCTAAGCAAAAATCTATCAACATTGGAAAACCTTCTTTCCTCCCTAAGGTGAGCTAACTCTTTCTTTCTCTCCTTATGTTCTTCTTTGGTAAGACATTCTTCCTCTATGATGGAGATTCTCTTAAAAGATTCATGGTTCTCACACTTAGAATATATCTCTCCAAAGTCAACATCAGTAGGATAAAGATCCTTCAAGCACTCAAATCCTATCAACTTACAAGACAAAGTACTCAATAAGGCATATCTCCTGGAAAGTGCATCCGCTACTACATTCTCCTTGCCTTTCTTATAATGAACTACATAAGGAAATTGCTCTAAAAATTCCAACCATTTAGCATGTCTATTCCCCAACTTACCTTGGCTTCTAAGGTGCTTCAAAGCATCATGATCGGTTTTAACAACAAACTCCCTATGCCAAAGGTAGTGTCTCCAAGTAGCTATGGCTCTCACTAAGGCATGCAACTCCCTATCATAGTTAGAGTACTTCAAACAAGCTCCCTTATGTTTTTCACTAAAATAGGCTAAAGGTTTTCCATCTTGCATAAGAACCGCTCCAATGCCTACTTGGCTTGCATCACACTCTATCTCAAAGGTCTTATTAAAGTTTGGCAATTGTAAGAGTGGCGCACTACTCAAATCTTCTTTCAAGTCATTAAAAGCCTCCTCTTGTTCTAGACCCCAAAGAAAACTCTCATCTTTCTTGATAATTTGGGTCAAAGGTGTGGCAATAGTACTAAACCCTTTTACAAATCTTCTATAAAAACCCGCTAAGCCATGAAAACTCCTAACATCCCCGGTGAACTGAGGCCTAGGCCAATTCCTAATTACCTCCACCTTAGATTCATCAACCTCAACACCTTGAGCACTAACAACAAAGCCAAGAAAGACAACTTTATCAACACAAAAATTGCACGTTTTCAAATTATCAAATAATCTTTCTCGCCTAAGAGTATCAAAAATATTATGAAGGTGTTCCACATGCTCCTCAATTGTTTTAGAGTATACTGGAATGTCATCAAAATAAACCACAACAAACTTGCTTATGAAAGGCTTCATGACATGATTCATTAAGCGCATAAAAGTACTAGGAGCACTAGAGAGGCCGAATGGCATAACCATCCATTCATATAAACCAAACTTGGTCTTGAAGGTGGGTTTCCATTCATTACCGGATTTCATTCGTATTTGGTGATAGCCACTTCGCAAGTCAATTTTGGAAAAGATTTGAGAACCACTCAACTCATCAAGAAGATCATCTAACCTAGGGATAGGATGACGACACTTCACCGTGATTTTGTTGATGGCTCTACAATCAACACACATCCTCCAACTCCCATCCTTCTTTGGCACTAGTATGACCGGTACCGCACACGGGCTCAAACTTTCACGAATAAAGCCCATCTCTAGAAGCTCTTACACTTGCTTATGAAGTTCCTTTGTAGCTTCGGGATTGCTCCTATTAGCGGCTTGGTTGGGAAGTTGAGATCCGGGCACAAAGTCAATTTGATGCTCAACGCCTCTAAGTGGGGGAAGCTCCTTTGGTAGCTCGTCCGGAAAGACATCTACAAAACCTTGCAAAAGAGAAGAAATGGAACTAGGTAAGGTAGCGAGAATATCATTAGCAATCAAACAATCTTTATGCATAATAAGAAAGATAGTAGGTTCATGAGCAACTTCCTTTAGAGGCTTGTAGTTGTTTGCAAGGAAGCTCACATGCTCTCGATACCTCTTCTCCATTTTCACATAAAGCTTGAATATTTATGCTAGATACACCTTCATTCTCACTTTTACCTTGTAAAGATTGAAGCTTTACCCCTTTTTCCGTCTCTTTTTCATTTTTGTCTTCTCTTGGAGCTTTACACTCATTATTCTTCTCATTCTTTTGTTCACTCTTCACCTTTTTTCTCAACTCCCTCATTATCTTGTAATCCTCACTTACTTGAAACGGAGTTAAGGGGCGGAGAGTAAACTTGTGGCCATCCTTGATAAGTGAATACTTGTTTGTTCTCCCATCATGCTTTGCATGCCTATCATATTGCCAAGGTCGCCCCAAAAGTAGATGAAAAGCTTGCATAAGAACAACATCACATCAAAACTCATCTTCATATCTCCCTATTTTGAATTTTATGAGCACCATTTTGGTGACTCGAAGGTCTCCACGCTCATGTAGCCATTGTAGTCTATAAGGGGAGGGATTCTTCTTTGTTGGCAAATCCATTTGTTCAAGCAAGGAGGAACTTACTACATTAGCACAACTTCCTCTATCAATGATGAGAGAGCAAAGGTTTCCCAAAATCTTGCATCTTCCATGAAAAAGATTCTCCCTTTGATCTTGATCTTCTCTAGCTACGGCCAAAACTTTTCTTGTTACCAAGTAAGATCTCGTCCCATCATCTTCTTGTTCTTCTAATTCTTCATCACTTGTTTCATGTTCACTATCTCTATGCTCTTGGTCACTAGCTTCGGTTCTATAGCTTCCATCATCCATGCCAATGATGGCTCTTCTATTCAGACAATCTTTCATGTAGTGACCAAGTCCTTGACATTTAAGGCATCTCACATTGCTAAGGGACTTGCTTTGAGCATTGGAAGGCCCTTTAGGTTCCACTTTTAGCTTGTTTTTGTCCACTTGAACCTTGGAATCATACTTGGAATCTTTGGATTTCTCCTAATTGGTTGTGGATTTCCAAGGCTTATCATTCTTGTTCCAATTTGAAGAACTAGTAGCCTTTGACTTGTAGCTTTTGTTTCCTTTGCGCCTTTCTACCTTCAAGGACATCAAGTAAGCATCTTCCAATCTTTCAAACTTGTGAAGCTCCAAAGCCTCACCAATTTCCTTGTGAAGACCCGCAAAAAATCTAGTGATGACAACTTGGTCATCATCATCAACATCACACCTCAATCTTGTAGTCTCCATCTCTTTTGATAGTACTCTTCAACACTCTTGCTCCCTTGGTAGGAAGTATGAAGTTTCTTGAGCAACTCATGTTGATAGTAATCGGGCACATATCTTTCCCTCAAAGCATTCTTCAAAGCTCTCCAAGTAGTTATTGGAGGTTCATTGTGTCTAACCCTTCTTCTCAACTCCTTTTCCCACCATGATGAAGCACTCCCTTCAAAATGAGTAATGTCATACTTCACCTTTTTAGCATCGCTTATGTTGTAGATGTCAAATTGCCTTTTTACTTTGAGTAACCATTCAAGATACTCTCCCGGGGTCACTAGTTCCCTTGAAAGGTGGAAAAACTAGTTTGGGAACTTCTAGACCCCTTTCATCATCGTGTAGACCTCCTCTAGGATCTCTAGGATAAGGTTGGTCCTCTAGCGTGTCACCCTCGTCAAAATAGTTGATATCCCCATATTGCTCTTGTACAAATTGGTGACCATGCTCTCTACCTCTTCCTCTCGCTCGACCTCTTCCTCTTGCTCGGCCTCTCACATGGCCTCTTCCCCTTTGGTATATTCCATCTCCCCTATATTCTTCGTGGAAGACTTTTTGGACATCGGCCAACTCATGCAAGTTGTCCTCTTGATCATGTTTAAAAAGTGGGTTGTTCATCAACCGAGGCTCTTGAGGTGCTGTGGGTAGTGGGGGAGGAGGATTGTCCCTCCTTGGTGGAACTTGAGGTATATGTTATGGAGGTAGAATCATTGGTGGTTGAGGTTGGGTCATTTTGGGTGGTGGTATTATAGGTATGTGTGCTTGAGGTCTAAATGGTGGTTGGTGTTCTTGAGGGTAGGACACATGGGTTGGTGGAAAGTAACCTTGGTGGGGTTGTGGCGGTGAAGTATAAACTTGTGGTGGAGTGTGATAAGGTTGAAGTTGAGGTACTTGTGGTGGGGTATGTGTGGTTGGGGTTGGGTAGGGGATAGGTGGTCGGTAGTTTGGTGGAGGAAAATAAGGTCCCTTTGGTGATGGTGGTTGCCTTGGTAAGTTTTGTGGTATTTGGTTGGGTTGGTAGTGTTGCAAATTTTCTCTTTGGGCATTTGTCGCACTTGTGAAAGAGAGGGTGTAGTAGAGGAATTAGTAAGCGTCATACTGCGCTCCCTTCCTTGTTGCCTCAAGTGAGATTCCTCTATCAAGGAATTCAACCTTGCATCCGTTTGGTGTTGTCATATGGTAATATTGGTAACCTTCTCACTTATGTCATAAAGCATAGATGCAATTTCATGCATTGGAGTCTCACTCCTTGGATCACCATTAGGACTAGAAGTTTGTCCATACTCCATGATACCTACAAAACGAGCAAACAAGTTAGTAGTAAAAGTCCTCACCGACTCAGTTGATGTCGCTCAACCCTCGTGTTTCACACTTTGCACCAATTGGCTTTTGCGTGCTCAAAATCCTATTCACTCTTGCCTTTTTCCACTCAAGTAGTGAATGTCAAAATTGCTTGCAAACTTAAATCCCAAGGTTTCACAACAAGTTCCAACCGTCTTCGGGGTGGAGTGGAAGTTGGGTATTCACAAGGACGGATAATTAAAAGCAAACGGACTCGAACCAAGCAATTCACAACAAAATTAAAAGATAAAAGCTCGAAAGAAATGGCACGAAACAAAATTAAGCACACAAAGAACTAGGTTAAAACTTAATATGAACTAATATCAAGTTTACACTAGTTTAGAACTATCAAACAAGAAGGAAATTAACAACTGGACAGAAAAACAATTTGACAGAAAACTGGACAAAAACAGAACTCCTGAACTTCTGCAATTAACCATTCACCAGAACCAATTGTCGCAAACTGTCAATGGAGCACAAAGAATCAACTGGCTGTGCAGCTAATGTAACTGTGCAGAGGAAATCTGGGATCGCAGGTTCTTCAACAGGTCACCAATCTGGAGGAGTTCACAAACATCTTCAGAGCAAGCGAAACAGTGCAGCTTCAGTTGTGAAATTTCTGCAGATTTGCTGTTAAATTGCAGCTCAAGCAGTGCAGGATTTGGCTGTGCAGAGTTCTCATAGCAGGGAAGAAATTTTATCACTCTTCCGCAGCAGCACATCTCCAAAAATAAGCTCAAAATAGTGCATATTTTTCAGTCAAAATGCTGCTCAACTGATCACAAGCAGCTTAACTTTGGCTAAACAAGATCAGTCAACCAAACAACTTGTTTCAATAGGTGATGCACTTCAATACTTGACGTAAGCACTGGATGATCAAGTTAGGGATATTCTTAATAGCAAACTAGAAATTTTCAATGCAGCCTCTTGATTATCAGTCGGTAGCGACTTTTCACATTCAGCACAATCACTGGAGAATGAGCTTTCTGCGAGGTTACACGCGACGTCGAATTCGAACCCAGAAGTTGCAGCTGTTCTTCGTGTTATTGAGCTAAGCTCAAAATTTTCGGTTCAATCTCGCTCAAATTTTCAGCAATCGATTTCAAACTTGAAATGACAACTCTAATCAATCCCATTATCAAAACCCAGTGATTAATTTGAATCAATCCCAGTAACTACTTTGATTCAATCAACCAGCCAAATCAGAAGACGCAGACATCTTCTTCGTCGAAAATCAACTGTGGGATTTTGCGTTCAAAGCCAATTAGAACAAGCTTCAATCACTCCCAAACTCGAAGTACAACTCCCTCTCAGCTCTAGGATTAAACCCCAATGTTTAATCTGTGCAAACAATCGTTAAATCAGAAAGACCAGTTTGTCATCTTCTCCGGAATCAATTTGAAAATTTTCGACTCAAAACCCTAGCAAATCAGCTCAACTCGACTCAAAATCTTCCGATTTCACCTAGTATCAGTGTTTCCAACTAGAATTCGAACACCCAATCGAATTCGAAGCCCTAATTTTTAGATTTCAAACAAACCTCACTTCTCCAACAGTCGACAAGTTTTCGGGATGGAATTCGAAGTTAAACCGAAGTAACCCAACAATTTCGACTGTTATTATAGAGTTTCAGCAGATTCAACAACTTTAGAATAAAAATCGAGCTCAGATAGTTCAAAACTCAGTCGGTTTAATCACATAAACACAGACAGTGAAGATAATACACGGATGAACAATAAACTTGCTATTTTTGGTAATTTTCAAAAAAAAAAATTTTGATTTGTTGATAATCAAAACAAAGACCCAAGGATTGATAGAACAATCCAAAACCTCCGCTCTAATACCAAGATGATATGGAATTGTATCGAGAACACGAATATAACAAAACACGCGGAATCAATGATAAGAGCTAGACCTACAATTGATTGGAAGAACATGAACCAATTAGACTATGAAGCCTAATTACCTCTATGAACTCAATCAATTGTAACCCTAAGCTATGAAAACTCTTAAGAGATTGACAACTCTTGAAAACCCGGAGAAGTAATTAAGCAATTAAGCATTCACTACTAATTGCTTATCAACTAAGACTAATTTAACACTAATAAAAGCATAAACAAAGCAATAAAGGAATTAAAAATAGTATGAGACTTGCATGTCTTCTAGTTTTTTCGTTGATCAAGTTTATCCCTAAAGGCACTAATGCTTAGCTATTTATACTAGTGCTATTTTAGGTACAAGGAATTCCTAAAATAGCCCCAAAGAATGACTTATTATGCAAATTAGCCACTTTGGGTAAAACATACTCCAAGTTCATCCTCTTGCCTCAATTTTTGGTATTCAAACCATTGGAACACATTGTAATGTGTATGAGACTTCTCGCCAGCGCGACAACTGTCCAAATCATTTGACGCTTCTTCTCACTGAGCAGCCCCTCGACTTCCACTTCAGGTTCGGGGAGCTCCGGCAGGGGGACTTGAGTCTCAGCAGAACCTTCCCTTTTCTTCTCTCTCCTTTCCCTCATCTCCCGGGCCTCAACCGAATTTGCTCCATTTTGCTCAGTTGGGGAGCGGAGGTACCCTCGTCAAACCATTGGAACGCATTGTAATGTGTATGAGACTTCTCCAAAACTCCCTCGGATGCTTCAAGCTTCATAATCAACAATCCATGGATTCTTGTGAATGGTCTAGATGAAGTAGGTGAATGTCGGGGTGTATCATATTGCAACCACGTGTTTTCCGACTAACACTTTTCAGTCGGAAATCCGTCGGAAAAACATGTTTTCCAACCGATTTCCCACTAATTTAACGGTCGCAAATTTGTTGTTTTTTAGTAGTGAATAATAATAATTTTCATGTAATATTTCCACATAAGTTCTAATAGAACATAATAACCAGTAGCGAAACCAAGAATTTACTCAAGGGTGTTCAAACTTGAAAGAAGTGAAAAAAATTCTCCGAGAAAGAGTTTTCAATATATGTTATATACCTCTTAATCTAATATTTTACCTAGATACACTGTGTAATTTTCCGACGTAGGGTGATATTTATAACATGTAGCTTCGCCCATGACAGTAACGTATTTGAAAACTTCAATTGGACATGATTTCTTCATCTATTGAGCTAGTTAAATATAAAAATATCTATTATTTTCAAAAAAAAATCTTTACCTTTAATTTTATAGTTTTATATAACTATCTAATAATATTTAGATAATTTTTTAAAAATTTTATACTCATTAATATGGGTACACGTACAAAGCGCATACACTGAGACTAATATATACATCTATTCAAAACCCTCTAGATAAAGTACATGTCACGTCTCAAACTACCCCCTAGACATGACTGGCACCCAGCTAACACCACCGGCCAGCCGAATCATACTTTCATACCTTAGCCATTAATTTGCAGCAGTTGCTTAATTAAATAAGTATCTAAATAATATGAGAATTAATTACTAACAATAATATCTCAAAATATTAGATTAAAACTCTAGCCCAAATCCCACACTAGACCATGGAGCATCTAAGAGAATTAAAAGATATCATATGAATAAATGATAAAGATTCTTTTGGCAGCCTCCACGAAGAATGCGGCGACTCACCTCAATAACTGAATCAACTCTAGCGTAGGGGTGTGCATTCGATTTATCGATTCGATTTTGACCCTTATCGATAATTACTTATCGATTATCGATTTGTACATATGCTTATCGTTAAGGTTTCAATTTTTTCGATTTCAATTTATCGATTTTTGGGGCTTATCGATTACACCAATAAGAAAATTTGCGGGATTCCAGGGAAAGTATATCGTTATAAACACACCTAACTAATATGGATAAAAAGAAGCTAAAATAAGACGAACACCGTTTATAACATAAAAATTGTGTCTCTTGAAAGAAAAATACTCGTTTCTACATCAAAGAAAAAAGGGTACCTGAAGAGAGGTCAATGGCAGGGAGAGAAACGTACTATTGAAGTCGCCGGAGTACGCCGGATTTCACTTTCTTTGCTGGGTTTGCAGTTCACGGGAGAGAGGGAGAAAGGTAAAAGTGGCGCTGAAGAATGGATAGAGGAAATAATAGGGTTAGGGACTTAGGGTAAAGGAAAGGGTATTATAGAATAAGGGTATATTTATCTTTTTAGTATATCTTATGGGTTTATAGATAAACCGATAACCGAAGAGGACAAAATCGAAATCGATAACTCGATAAGGAAAATTTCGAAATCGATAAATCGATAAACCGATAACAAATAATCGATTCGAATGCACACCCCTACTCTAGCGAACTCGTCAGCTACTAGTTCTGTATTCACCAATAGTATTTGCATGACATGCAAGTAAGGAGTGAGTTATACGTAAAGTAACCCAGTAAGATTCTCGACCCGCCACTTTAAATACCTCTGGAACAAGTGTTACAAAATACAAACACACTACAACACGAATGATATAGTAAATATGATAATTATACAATAACTCAATATAGGTGTATCAACAGAGTTATTAAAAATTAACCAACAAGAGTACCCACTAAGGACTTATCATAACTGTAGTGAAAGAAATTTATCAATACACCTACGAGTCCCCAATGGCACCACAATGCCTCAAATACGTAATAGAGCATACACATTGCTCACTAAAGCATAGACAATGGCCCAAATATATCAAGAAGTATACACAATGCTCGGGGTGATGTACAAAGGCATACACAATGCCCCAACATCATGGCACACAGCCGTATCAAACTCAACATCATGGCGCACAGCCGTATCCAACCCAACATCATGGCACACAGCCGTATCAAACTCAACCTCATGGCACACAGCCGTATCAAACTCAACATTATGGCGCACAGCCGTATCAAACTCAATATCATGGCGCACAGTCGAATCAAACTATCAAACAACTTATAAAATAATATATATTTTTTTCATAAAATAATATATTTGCGGCTTGTCTAAGATCACCGATTCTGCCAAGTGCACGTTTGTTCCAACACATGGACCGGGCAGAGAAAACACATTTTTAAAACGGGTTTTAGAAAAGCAAGTATCAAAGTTTAAAGTCTCACTTGCCTCGCAGGTGACAAATTTCCCAACCTCATGATGCCTAGAACACAAACCAAACGGTCTCCAATAGCCTCAATCTATGCAAAAATATTAATGACGATGTCAATTATGTTCTTCGGGGTCAAATATCAATATCCCTAACTTTAAAGCGTAGAGCTAGCTCTTAATAATCTATACAACCATGAAAATATATCTCAATATCTCAGTGTAACTTAATATTCAATTTTAATTTCCATAAATTAGTACCCCAGCTTCGCAATTGATAACCATAGAGTAACATTAAAAAGAAAAAAAAAGAATCTGAGTATAAGTAAAATAAAGTCTATGAACAGTAGCTTCAATTGTTGTTTGATATCTAAGCTTACATCGTTGCCATTATTTGAATAATTACTGTGTTTGCCACCATTGACATAATAATTCTTATTATTTAAGATTAACCACTAGCCACTTATTTAATACACTTTCTTATATTATAATAATTCTATTTTTCCTATATACTACAATAAATTCGCTTCCATTAGTATAACTATAAATAAAATTCTCAAGTACACAAAATATTTCGGATTATTACCGTACAAGTGGAACTTTGTCCAATTTTCTTTTTTTGTTATGTATAAGTTTTCATGATTTAAGGCTGATAATGATAAAATACTGAAATTGCAGATGTGTGAATGTACCTGCACCTTCATTTGCTCCCCATTTCCAAGGCCAAATCAAGTTGGTTGGTGGGATAAGATGCACAATCCTCCCACTTTTTATATGTCCCTCATCAAGTGATTGCTTTACTTTTATTCTTTCTTCAATCTTTCTTGCAGTTTGGGCTCTGGTCAGCCAATCACATGTATATATCTTGGATTATCATTAGAGTTCATTGAGAAGCCAAGAGAAGGGATTGCAAAAAAAAAAAAATCAAAATCATAGATTGTGGATAGAAATGTGACATAATAATATTAAAGACTCTTCTTATTTCTATTTCTGTTTTTATACTAACATTTGAGTTGCCTTCCCTCCTCAATCGAAACATCGACGCAAGTAGTACTTGACTAAAAGGAGAGAGGTGGGCTTCACAAATTTGATCTATTTACTCGGCAATTCATTCAACGACTTCAGGGTAACAAAACATAAGATTACTTACTTACCTAAATTAAAGTTAACTGTAGGAATTGACCCAAGTAAGCACCTCTCTAATATGCAAGTGCCGATTCAGCATAAGCTTGGGTGGAAATACTAGGGATGTCTTCGAATAACAACAACGTATTCAATGTGATATGAATAGTGTGAGGTATACATAGATCATACCCCTATCTTATGTGAGGTAAATAAACTATTGACCCTCGACTCTAAAGATGTCTTGTGAGTTGCCATGAACAAAAAAAGATTAGTATTGTGATATTGAACATTGCATGTTACCATCAATGTATTGAGTATAGTGAAAATGATAGTACAGGAGATTCATATACGTGCTCAAAATTGTAAAAAACTGGATGTCTATCTAAGTAATATGAACTGGCATCCAGTATAATCTAGGAAGAGGGTGTAGTTGAATAGGGGGTGGTGAAGAAATCTCATGTTGGGGCTTCATGTCCAACAAAAGAGAGTGCAGAGTTCTTTTTTCTCGATGTATGCTGTAAATATTAATTACTTGGTAATAAAGTTCCTTAACTACCCAAAAAAAAAAAACATTGCATGTTACCCCATTGGTATAGAGACCTTATGACACCATGTACTTGGGCATGATATACTCCATCAACTCTGAACTCAAAGCTCGCCCTATTATGTCTTTTAATACACATGCGATGTTGTGGCTTTTGGCCGAACATATGAAAAGGACTAGTGAAAAGGAGCAGAGATGGAACAGTGAAAAAGTAGTGTAAGCAATGAGTTAAATTGGACAATCAAATTCATTATAATTGCTGCTAAAAGCAAGAGCCTACAATATACTATGACTCTTATCTCTTCACTTTTTGACTCATTTCAGATCTTAAGAGCTAAAGCTGTGTTGTCACATGGGTGTATCCTCTATTAGAGTGTGATATGTTCGTGAGAGATTGATGGTGGTCCATATCTTGGTGGGGTTCTCTCAAACATATAGTATTAATTAATTCAAGAAAGAAAGAAGATTATAAACTGAACTTGTAGCAAAATTTGATGAAGAGTTAGGAGGAGGGGCTAAAACATAAAAAGTTGTAAAGTGTTAGGACCGAAAAAAATCAAGTGTCATGCGGAAGCTAGCAAAGTAAATCTTGAATGACGAAAAATTCAACAACAAAAGAGACACAAATATTTAGCGTGGTTCAGTCAATTGACCTACGTCCACAGCGGAGATGAGCAATCCACTATATAAAAAGAGAGTACAAAATATCGAGAGAACAACCTCACGAAGAGGCAAACACAAGTAACACACTAACACGTGTCCCGTAAAATTCTCCCCCTAAACACGGCTCTCAAACCACATATGGCTACATAGTGGATGCAACTGAATGAGAAGGAAGGATCCACAATTTATAGAAGTCCAAAACATTTTCCTATAAGAAAAAGAACTAGCCAAACATGGAAGAAATATAATTTTCTTCTACAAAAAGAAAACCTCAATTATGGTAAATTATGTTGCCCTTTCCTTCAACAGATTGAAAAAACAAATATGAAATCAGGGCAACACCTAAAATTCTCTCTCTTCGCCTAAATTGACAATATAAACTTGATTCACCTTCTTCACATAATCTTCAACAAGCCGCTCTCCAAATCTCCACCACAAAGTTTGTCTCAACGTGAGTAACACTCTGGTCAAATTTCTCAGATAAAAATGTTGATTTCGTCAAATAGGTTGTGGCTAGAACTGAACCCGCAAAGATGGACCTGTCTTGAACCTCGCTCTGATACTACTTGTTAGGACCGAAAAAAATCAGATGTCATGCGGAAGCTAGCAAAGCAAACCTTGAACGACAATAAATTCAGCAACAAAAAAGAAATCTACCAAAAGAGACACAAACATTTAATGTGGTTCGGTCAATTGACCTACGTCCACAACGGAGATGAGCAATCCACTATATGAAAAGAGAGTACAAAGTATCGAGAGAAAAACCTCACGAAGAGGCAAACACAAGTGACACACTGACACTTGTCCCGTAAAGTTCTCCCTCTAAACACGACTCTAAACCCCTTGTGGCTACATTGTGGATGCTACTGAATGGGAAGGAAGGATGCACAATTTATAGAAGTCCAAACATTTTCTTACAAGAAAAAGGACTAGATAAATATGGAAGAATTATAATTTCCTTCTACAAAAAGGAAAATCTAATTATGGTAAAAATGTTGCAATTTCCTTCAACAGATAGGAAAACTAAATATGGTAAGAAAATCAAGACAACACCTAACAGTAAGTTGGTGATTGAACTAGCTGAATGTTTCACTTTAACATATATATGTATAGCACTGTTATCACTAAAGAATATGGTGGGATGAACGAGATCTCTTCATTCTTATACAAAGTCACAGGTTCCTGTAGACATCAAAATTTTACCGGATCAAATCCATATGAAATTTTACCGGATCAAATCATAAATTTAAGATACTACAGTAGAGTCCATGGAAGCTACTTTACTGAAACTCTAGCTTGTAGGGTACTCTACCCAAAACCCTAGCTACACCTATAAAAAGGGACCACGTATTCCCTTTGAAAGCATCTCGAAATTCCATAAAAATTCATAGAATGTTCACAAAGAGAACAAAGACATAAAATATTGTCTTTCTCAAAGCCGCCAAAGTGATCAAAAGATGTTCTTCCTTTTCATGGAGATCAAATACATCCTAAGGAAGTTCGCATCATCCTACGTTCGAAAAATATGCTGGTTAAGACCTCGAATTACGCAGAACGATCTAGAGAAAAGAATTAAGAGAACAAACAGAATTGTACCTGTATCATTTTATCAATAAAATTAGTTTTTTTATATTTATATTGTGATTGCAATTTATTTTGTATCACAAATAATTTGTTACAAACAGTTCCACCTTAGGCAATATAGAAACTTCTGCTAGGATGCACGTCTTCCTTAATGGATCACGTTGTAAGTTGATGAAGGATTAGGAGGAGGGGTATAATAGGTTGTAAGGTGATGCTTGAACTAGTTGAGTGTTTCACTTTAACATATATATATCACCATTATCACCAAAGAATAAGGTGGGATGAATAAAATCTTTTCGTTCTTAAATAAAGATCTCGGGTTTCAGCTTAAGCAATATAGAAACTTCTGCTAAGAAAAGCATCTTCTATAAGGGCATCACCAATGGTGCACTATTTTTGCACTGAATCTAAATTCGGTGTAAATTTTAGTATTTTTTTGCTCCAATGGAACACCAAATTTTGCACCATTTTAGTGTGTGAATAGTGTCACACCAAATTTGGTGTGACACTATTCATCAACACCAAATTTGATTTATTATTATTTTATTCATTTTTTTTTATTTTTTTGGACTTTTAATTTATCATATATTGTGTATATAATTAATTTTTATATTAAGATCTTTATAATTTTAATACTATATCCTATGTTTTTGATCTATTAATTTTTGTATATATTATATTTATATAAAATTATAAGTTAATTTTATTATTACTATAATTGTATAAAAAGAAATATAACCATTATTTAAAAATAAAAAATGCAAATGTAAGATATCTAATGTTGTTAAATTTGAAAAGTAAAAACTAAAATTTAAAAAAGAAAATTAAAAATACATAAAATAAAAATACATTAAAATTAAAAGTACATCAAAGGAGGATACATTAAAATTGAAATTACATTAAAAAAACACAAAACATAAGTTTAGTAATCCAGTATGTCATTTCCAGGTGCAACAAAATTACTAAAAAACTGAGAGAACAAGGTAGAAGATTGTTGTGCTTCTGGTTGTTGAAATTGTTGACTTCTTTTATCGATTATTCGTTTTTGTTCTTGTCGCAAAAATTCACGAAGATTTGGATTGTCAATGGAATTCAACTTCTTCAATAAAATTTATTTTCTTCTTTGAATTATTTTTGTTTCGAAGCTTCATTTCTTGAGTTACTTGACTTTTCCATCGCCTCAACAAGCTGACTATTTTCCGATTAGATCATTTTCACGTAATCTTCATCAATATTTCTCTTCAATTTTGCTTTCTTTACCCCAATAGGTCGTTGTGATGATGTGGCCTCACCTGCAACATCCTCATTTAAATTTAGTGAAAATGATGACAAGTTAGGAGACGATACCAACGGTGAATCAGGAGTAGGAGCCTCAGACTCCGATGATACATAAGTAGAGCCATGTTTTCTTGCTTTTGTTCTTCCAAAATCAACATTGCTAAACTTCTCAAAATCTTTCATCATATCCCACACATGATCAAATTTAAAGCCTTTTTAAAGTTCGGTTCTTGCATAAGTAAAGTTTTTGCTTGTGCAATCTGCAGTGTTTAAGTAAAAGTAAGATAAACAATACGCATATATATATAAATATAGTATAATCAAGTAACAAAAAAAATACTTACGATATCTTTTTTGGAAGCACAAGTGCACAACTTGGATGTAAATTTTCGACTTGACGAATACATCTGTTTAATTTTCTGACAGTCTTTTCAATTGTTTGAAGTCGACATTGCACCGATCTTTGGTTGCGCTCCACCCAATTCTCTTCTGTTCCACAATTGTAAGCTGCGACGACTCGATTCCAAAAATTATCTTTATATTGATAGATTTCCGTTACAGGATCTTGAGAAACATCTAAATAAACTTGACATAATGATTTATCTTTATTTGCAGCGTATCCTGCCGATCGACCGGACATTTTTAAGTGATTAGAGGAAAAATGGATTATATGATTACAGAAACACCAAAGCTAGTTGTGGTTATGGATTAGTATGTTCTCACTTCAATATATAGAGAGAAAGTAGATACAAAGGATATATTTAATTTTTATCAATGATTTCACTTTTAGTAAATTTATCCTTTAAAATAATTTTGTAATAAATGATTATATAAGTGGTGAATGTGAATTATATGTGATAAATATGGAAAAAAGAAAAAAGATAGAATTTGTTTGAAAGAAATAAAAAATAAAATTTAAATAGAAGATATAATATAATATAGAAGAGAGAGAAGAATATAAAAAGAAATATTCTTTTTTTGGTGTAAAAAATGGTGTAATGGTTGGAGTAAATTTGATGTTACACTATTTTGATGGTCTAATAGATTTTACATGACACAAATCTGAATTAATCGCATGATTTTGGATACAGAATGCTTCAAACCTAGGAAAAAAATGAGACGGAAGATAGAAAATTGTAGGGCAAAATTCCATCTCTATTACTTAATGGCAAACCGGCCATGACGTGAATGCATATGAAAAAATAGAAAAAGCCATTTGGGGTACGGCATAAATGACTTAGTTTTTGCATATCATTATATTGGTTTCATCTTTTTCAAATGTCAACACAAGCGTTTGCCAAAGCGAAAATTCTGGTATAAGAGCCATTTTTGCTCATGCCATTGATTTGCTCTTTTTTTAATATGGTCAAGGCAAACGTTTGCCTTAACAAATTTCTCATACGCAAGCCGTTGACATATTGACATAAATAAATATGGAGAGTATTACTCCCTCAGTCTCAATTTATGTGCATTAGAGAGTATTACGTCTGTCTCAATTTATGCGTTATACTTTTTTTTAGTTTGTCTCAAATTCTTTTTTATACTTTCTTACTTAAAAATAATTTAACTTAAACTTTTCGTTTTTCTTTTAATGAGAGAATTTATATCCACACAAATTTTTTATACCTTGTTTTAAACGACAATGTTTAAAAGTATTCTTTTTTTTAAATTTCGTACTTAGTCAAATACTGTAATATAAATTGGGATGTAAAGAATACATTTTACATACCATCATACGGCGTGACTCTCTCCCTTTCTCTTTTTTCATGTACAATTAATGAAGTATTGTGTTATGTTTTCTTTTTTAGCTATTTTTTAGATGGATAAAATGAACTTATACTTAAATAATACTACTACCATGTTATCGTACTTAGAAACCATTAGTAGTGTCATCTCGTTCAATAACCAGCTTATAGTTGATTACCAATTACAAAATTGGACCATTTTTTCTCATTAATAAAACAAATTAATCTTTTATGATCAATATTAATTTGGATTAAAAAAATATGACCTTACAAGAACCTCATATGTTTTATTTAGAAATCCTTTCTATTACTATCTTTTACCAATCTGGTATGAAAAAAGTAATATAAATAAAAGAATATTAAATAGATAAAACACATAAATGTAACAATCAAACATCTGATCCGACAGCGACAGCAGAAACATGGAACATTAAGTAACAGTCCCGCGGTTTTAATTTTGGCGCCCCCGCCATTACCCTGAGTTTCCACTTTAAGTCACTTTCACCTTTCCCAATTTACCTCTCTGTTCTGTTCCAGCGTGCTTATGACATTCAACCATCATTATCAATTGCATCAAATTTCACAGTAAGAATCTTTCATCCTTTTTCATATACTCCTACGTGCTCACTACCACACTTTTCTCCCTCCATTTTTGTTGTGAATTAATCCTCTTTTTAAATTCTTTTCTTGTCTACTGTACTAAAATATCTGATTGTCCCTATTTTCTTTTCTAGTGGAGCACAGATCTTGTAATAAGGTAAGTATTTCAGGCCAACTGATGAGTTCAATCCATCTCATTTTGTTTGTTTAAACTTTTCTAATTTAGTCATCTTCTTTAATTATTAAAAATAAATAAAAATTGATGCTTTGCCATGTGTATATTCTGTTATTCTTCAATAGTTTTCATTTTCTGAGATTTCTAGTAGTTGGTATTCTCATTTCCTTCTGGTGGTAAGCCTATTCGTTGTGTATACTCTAAGCTTTAAAGTTTCTAACTTTTTCCTTAACCTTTCCTTTCTCTGTATATTCACCTTTACTCTCTTGTCCTCCTCTCTGTTACCTTTTTTTTTTTGGCTTGAAATCTAGTAGGGTATTCACCTCATAATTATATTTGAGCTGTTGCTTTGTGGGTCAATCACCTTTTTGTCAATCCTATCTTCATGCATTAATAAATGTTGTATTTTCTTGTTGTAAAATCTTTAATTGGGACATTTTTTGCCTAGAAAAATCTCTTCTTTATTGGTCAAGTTTTTCGGGTCTTGATCTCAGGGGTGGATCAAGAATTTAAACTTGATGGGTTCAACTTTTTAGATGTTTGGCCGTGAATTACTTGTAATTATGGGTTCAGAATTTAGTATTTATTGAAATTTTAGAGATTATTTACTAAACTTCTACATTCGTGTTGAACCCATATTGTATAAGCTCCATCCGCCTTTGCTTGATCTAGGTGTGTCATCTTCTTGAGTTAAACCCCTGAAAGATTTGTTCTTTGTGTTTGTAGCTGAAGTTTTCGGGTCTTGATATTCTTGCCATTGCAATGCCTCCGACGTATTTACCTCTTCGATGGGAGAGTACTGGGGACCAATGGTGGTATGCTTCCCCAATTGATTGGGCAGCTGCAAATGGTCACTATGACTTGGTCCGAGAGCTTCTTCGCCTAGACGGCAATCACGTTATCAAGCTCACTTCACTACGTAGGATAAGACGGCTTGAGTCTGTTTGGGATGATGAAGAACAGTTTGACGATGTTGCTAGATGCCGGTCACAAGTTGCAAAGAAGTTGCTTCTTGAATGTGAGAACAAGAAAGGGAAAAATTCCCTACTTAAAGCTGGTTATGGTGGATGGCTTTTGTATACTGCTGCCTCTGCCGGAGACCTGGATTTTGTTCGAGAATTGCTCGAAAAAGACCCCCTTTTAGTATTTGGAGAAGGAGAGTATGGTGTCACAGATATATTATATGCTGCTGCTAGGAGTAAAAGTTGTGATGTGTTTAAGGTTTTGTTTGATTTTGCTGTATCCCCGAGGTTTATAGCACGTGGTGGTAGAGGGACGGAGGAACATATTGGGGAGGTTCCGTCTGCTTATAAATGGGAAATGATGAATAGAGCTATTCATGCGGCTGCTAGAGGAGGCAATGTGAAGATGCTGAAGGAGCTTATTGCTGACTGTTCTGATGATATATTGGCTTACAGAGACATTCAAGGTGCAACTCTCTTACATACAGCCGCTGGCAAAGGCCAAGTCGAGGTAGGATTTGTTTGCTTACAAGATTTTGAGCTTTTGCAGATTTCATGTTGCTTGGTTTTGGTTCTTTGTTTGTAACAAATCACTACAGGCAGTGGCGGAGCTATGTGTTAGCACGGGGATTCAATTGAATCCCCTTCTCCGGAAAGCTGTATTGTGTAAATAGGGCAAAAACGATTTTTTTTTGTTATATATAAACTGTTGAATACATTGTCCAAAAAAACTGGAATACGAATGTGATCCACAATGCCATCATTGTATGGCCGATAGTAGTACAGTAAATGACGCCTTCCTCTTCAGCGCCACGCATAATTGGCTCGCGTAAAGGCAGAAGAAAGAAAGAAAGCCCCTTGATTTAAGAATTGATCCTAGGCATGACATTCTAGGATTTTGTTTTTGTATCCCTTTGTATTGTATTCCTGGCTTTGCCACTGAATACAGTGGCCTTGGAACTAACAAATGGTACATGTGCTTACTATTTGTATAGCAAGATCAACCACTTAAGAAATATTTGATAATCTAATTGCAAAAAATCTCAGCAGCTTTTCTATTTTAACTAGCCACTTTATACCTCAAAGAGGATGAGTGTCTCAATTTAACCATAAGTTACTAGACTTCATCACTCATATTAGTATGAAGTGGTAAAATCAGTATTATCTTGCTTCGCTTAATTTCTTGGAAACTCCTTTACTTTTAGTGAATATGTTTACTGTAGAAATTTCTCCTAATAGGATTTCTGAGTCTTATATTTCCTAACCATTTCCCATTTCAGTTCCAGATTCTGACATCCAACGGAGATGACCAATTGTTTTGTTAACTATAGTTGTATGAGCGTTTAAGCCAATGCTAAATAGTGATGCATGTTAACCCGGCATTTCAAATGGATTTGCACAGCTTTGCTTTTGGCGTAGTCAGAGAACAGAAAGAATTTGCAGATGGTTTGCATCCCATTAATGAAACCGAGAAGTTTTAGTTGGATTTCAGATATCATATTATCATCTAATAGTAAATGATTAATCTCTGATGTGCTGGTTATTTATACTTGTTATGTTTGTCATGTTTGAACAATACCTCATAACAAGCTTAGATGTTGTTAAATATGTGGCTGCAATTCTGAAGTATGCTAATGCTAATGGTTAGGCAATATTTATGTCCTTCATTTGCTCTATTTTATGGTTGCAGGTTGTCAAATATCTCTTAAAAAGTTCTGATATTATCAACTCCGTAGACAATCAAGGCAATACTGCATTACATGTAGCTGCTTCGAGGGGCCAATTAGCTGTTGTTGAAGCGCTCATCGTTGCTTCACCTTCATTGGTCAATTCAAGAAACAATGCTGGAGATACATTTCTTCATGTTGCCATTACTGGTTTCCAAAATCCTTATTTCCGCAGATTGGACCGTCAAATTGATCTCATGAAGCAATTAGTTTGTGGAAAATTTTTCAACATTGAAGAAATCGCCAACACTGAAAACAATGACGGTCGAACTGCTCTTCATTTGGCTGTCATTGGAAATATTCATTCTGAACTTGTGGAATTACTTATGACTGTCCGCTCTATTAATGTCAATACTTTTGATAAGGATGGAATGACACCACTCGATATCCTAAGGCAACGACCACGTTCTGCTTCATCCGAGCTACTTACAAGACAGTTGATCTCTGCAGGGGGGATTTTTAGTCATCACGATTATTCTACAAGGAGAGTTGTCGCTTCCCATTTGAAGATGCAAAACATAAGCAGCAGTCCCGGAACTTCTTTTAGAATCTCTGACACCGAAATATTCTTATACACGGGCATTGAACATGCACCAGAGGGCAGTAAAAAAGCTGAGCTTAGCAACACAAGTGAGTTGAGTCATCGCAACATGAGTCCTGATAGCTATTGTTCTAGAAATGATAAGAAACCTAGTTCAGCAGATCATGCAGCTGAAAAACTGAAACGCTTTTTCCATTGGCCAAAAATTAAAAAAAGAGATACTAAGAAGGTCAAGATATTGGTGGATCAATGTTCTGCAAGTAATTCGGACGTGGCACCAGTCCCTCTTCGAGAAAGATACTCCAAGCCTTCATCATTCTCAAGCCACAAACGGACGCTCTCTGCTAGTAGTAACGTTCCAAGTCCAACAGCAAAGAAGAAGTTTGCTTCAGGGATAGTAAACGGTGTCATGCAAGCCATACCACATCTCAGCCTCCCTCGTAGATCACCTCGTGCTAGTTCATTCTCGTTTTCATCATTGTCTTCCCGCAGTTCTTTGGACAAACAAAAAGCAATTGTAATTGAGACTGAGCTTGCTGGACCTTCTTGCTCTTATCAGGTCGAGGGTCTAGCATCAGACTCGATACACAAACAAAGCGTAGGACATAAAAGGTCGGTGAACCAATATTTGTGTTTTGGTGCCTCGGGACAACCTGTCAAGGCCTCTTCAAGTGGGATGCAGCCGTATGATCTTTATGAGCGGTCTGTTCTATCCACGGCTTGAACAATGGCACGTACGCATACAACAACAAAAAAACCCGGTGCAATCCCGCACGTGGGGTCTAGGGACTTGAACAATGGCATG
This sequence comes from Nicotiana paniculata, assembly GCA_005239505.1. NCBI lineage: Eukaryota > Viridiplantae > Streptophyta > Magnoliopsida > Solanales > Solanaceae > Nicotiana > Nicotiana paniculata. Next base: position 6,016 of record MDKI01288689.1, on the reverse strand, counting down.
TTCACATGGACTTCAATAATTTGGCAGGTCAGTGAGCTCTTTTACTGATTATTTTCCTAGTTGACGCGTTCGGATGTACTCATATAGCTCAAAAGCTATTGACATTTCTCTGAATTTAGTCTTTTTATTCCAGAAGAAAATGTAAATATGCTTAATGTTTGTAGCTGTAACTAAATGACTTTGTTTATGTAGCTTCTTAGTTGAATGTAATAAGGAACTTCCTGCAGCTGGTTGAACACATTTCTCTGTTTTTTCACCACTGTGTGCTAGATTTTCTGGCAAATTTTTTTTATTTTATATATGACTTATTTATATTGTAGAAATTCATGTCTGTAAATTCACATGTTTATACCTTCTTTAGCTCGCAAGGGTTGGCTGAGTTGGTTGGGTGAGTGGTTTTCCACGTGGGAGACCTGTGATCGATTTCCCTCATTAACAACCTCCTCAGTCAGAGCTCGTCGCACCGGGCGTGCTTAGTGTGGTTTACATTTCCTGTGTGGTTTGCGAGCTACTGCACAGTGAGAGGTTACTAGTGCGCATCTGAAGGGTAGCGGCTGCGGGTTTCCTTTGAAATTTTCCAAAAAAAGTTTATACCTTCATAATTTTGACAAGGGCAAATCTTAGTTAGATCTAAGGGAAAAGGTCCATATTTACTCCTCAAATATGCGAAATGGTCCACATATGTCCTTTATAATATCATGTTCTTGCCGTTACAAAAGTGGTTCATTTTTGCCCTCATTTCAAATGGCTTTAACTATTGTGTAGCACCGGAAAAAGCCATGTGTCCCGACTATTTGATTGTGAACTCAGTTGTTATTATATATTAATTTGAGATTACGCTACAAAGCTCATAAACTTCAAATCCTAGATTCGCCCATGATACTAAATAATACTAGGTAAGAGTTGGAGGGTGTAATGTTAGGACCATGATATTTGCACAATTCGACCAAGTAAAGAACCTTTTAAAAAAAGACGAGTATTCTACAGAGAGTTGACAAGGAATTCCATTAATAACTAACAATTTTGATCCTTTGGAACAACTCAATGAATTTAGTAGATCGTTTTAGGAGGCCCTAATGACTGTATATCGAACCTATTCAATTTTTAGGTACTTACTGTTTTTGTTTTCGGAAAAGGTCCAAAATTACCTCTGAACTATGAGAAATGAATCAATTTTACCCTTGGTTAATAGTTGGGATCAGATATACCCCTATATCAAATGGGCTCAAATATACTCTTATTGACTAACAGTCAACTATTAAAAAAAGTAATTAATCTTTTGTCAAATCAGTATTTGCCACATGTCCAAGCTTAAAATTAAACCAACCCCAAACATTAAAAATTCTTTCTCTTCCTCCTCATCTTCTCACACCATGATGATCGGAAATTTCGAGCTCATATTAGAACTATAATCTATAGGTCAATTGGTTATTCTAGCGAACTAGCTCACAATTTTCCCTGATTCTTAGACAATATTTTCTATTTATAGTGGATATGTAAATCATCAGTTCTTTGTTGGAAAAGTAATGTGATTTTGGGAACAAAATTAATGAATCCTTGTCTTTCTTATCAAATAAATCTTTATTGAAATCTCTGCAGAAATATACTTGGATCCTTTTTAGCTTAGTAGTCACTCATATTCATCTTCTATCTCACATATGTTAGCATCTTGTAATGTGGAATTCTTTTCTTTTTTGAATATCTGCAACTTCATGTTCATGTGAATTTCATGACCTTTAAACCTCAGTATTTATTTATTGATTTTTTTATAATGTTTGGGGTTGGTTTAATTTTAAGCTTGGACACGTGGCACGTACTGATTCGGAGAAAGATCGATTACTTTCGCTCATCTGGTAATGGTAAGGGTATATCTGACTCCAACTATTAACGGAGGGTAAAATTGCTTCATTTCTCACCGTTTAGGGGCAATTTTGGACCTTTTTTTTTTTAATCAGTATCAGCAGATAAAGAAGGTAAAATATATCGCCAGGCCATTAAACTTGTCCTTACTTTTCACTTTGACACTCCATCTTAAGTCTGTTCCATTTGAACACTCCAACCACACCTCGAATGTGTCATTTAAACACAAAAGTCATAAGCAGCCAAACATAAGCAATGCGTGTAATTCACTCGCCACGATAACGAATAAAAAAGTTTTAACTTGAATTAATTAATTAACAAAAACCATTTTCGGCCATTGTCATCTTCTCCAACTATCAAAGAACCATTTTCAACCATTGTCATCTTCCCCAACTAGATGATAAAGAAAATCATTGTCATCTTCCCCAACTATCACTCATCGCGAAAAACCCATTTTTAGCCATTTCTTTCCAGCTCAATTTTGGGCCAAATAAAGAAATTCCAAACAATCCACATTATATAAGAAAAGAAAGCAAGGAGAAAATCTGGAGAAAATAGACAGAAAAACGGGCAGATTTGGAAAAACAGAGCACCAAAAATGGGATCGGTGTCTTCTTCGGCCGGTCGACGAACTCACTTCCGCCGGCAGTGAGCTTTGCTCCCTCTCTTCTCCAAATCTCTGACGGCGGAAACATACAAAGGAAAAACCACAAGTACACTTTTCTGGCGTCGACCTTGGATTTTCAGATCTAGGAAGGAAGATTTTGATGACGATAAGCTCCAACGTCGATCTTTAATTCAAAGTGGTGCACTTTTCCGGGGACCTCGTTGAGGACGGTGCCTTTGATTCACTGGCCGTTGCTTGTCGCCTCTTTGGACTTGGGGCGGAGTTCTGACTTTTCAGGCGACCTCATTTGTGTTCTTCTTACCAAAGAATAGGAGGAGAAAGAAAAAAAATGAAAAATAGAAATACTGATCTCTCACGCTCGTAAAGTAGTGTATTACACGCATTATACCACATCACCAAATTGTGTCTAAATGACACAGTAAAGACCTAGTTAAAGTATTCAAATGGAACGGATTTAAGCTAAAGTGTCAAAATAATGAGGATAAATTTAATGGTGTGCCGATATATTTTGTCAATAAAGAACATGTGAATTCTAAAGCGACAACAGAATCAAACCCCGAATGAAAAGCTACCAATGCTAAGTGATGTCACGTTTAGTGACGAATTTTTAAGCAGTGTATAGAAAATTCCAAACGATCCACATTTTCTCAATTCCACAGCAAGATATGTTGACTACAAGCCTAGAAATAAGTTTGTTGCGTATATTCCTAACACAAGTATTTCATACTTGGTTTTAAACATGGTAATTTTACCTCCTATAACAAAGGTTAATACCTTATTTATTATAAATAAATATCATTTTAAAAAATTATCTCATATAACTACCTTTTAATTTTTATAGCAAAATATTTATTTATGGTCACTTCCTACCTTTAAGTCATTAAATATGTTGTGTATTATTTTTCTCTTCCCTCTCTCCTCCTTTCTCTTTCCTCTTTCTTTACTTTTTTCCCCGTTTTTTTCTCCCCTGCTTTTAGAAACCTTAGCAGGGGCTGTGTTCCGCCAACGACAGATCCGGCCGGCGACCACTTCCCCCCTTCCTTGTTGTGTCACCATTAACTCCCCCTTCTGTGGTCGGCAATACCTTCTTCTTTTTCTGAAGTGATGACTACATTAGAAAATTATTTGGTTTCCAAACGTGACGATCTAAAATAGTTGAAGTTGAGAAACTCTAAGATCCAACATCTTTCACGCCATTTTAAAAAAAGTAGAGAAGTGATTTTTTTTGCTTAACTACTTGTTATTCAAAATTCACGGTCCAACTAATTCAAATTCATTCTACAAGATTATAAGAAGAAGATTTCGACAAGGTGCAGGAATGCGAAAATAAAACGGCAAAGTAGCTGCTTTGTCTTGAAGATTCTGTTACCTTTTTTTCCATTGTATTTCAATGTATCTCGCTGTATTTCATTGTATTCACTGTCTTTTTTTTAAAATTGTATTTCAATGTATCTCGTTGTATTCCATGTATTCCATTGTATTCACTGTCTACGAATACATTCATATATTTTTTTAATTAATATAATTTATGTATTTATATGTATATATGTATTCAAATGTTTTGCAGTATATATTCATATATTTTTGCATTATAGATGACCTGCTATACTTCATGTATTTTTAATGTATTTTTATGTATTTAACTGTATTCAATGTAATTATATAATTTCAATATATAAATCTATTTATAAAGATACCACTAAAAAATATTTTAGTAAAGATACCATTAAAAAAAGAAAGGATAGATTGAATATCTGAAGATTGTTATATTTTTGGGGTGTTTTTCGGTTGAGAATCTTTTCTATAACTGGAAATTTAAATTTTGTGTGTTATAATTGAGTTTGTTGAGTTATATTAGGAGTCTATCGCGTTAATTGATTCACTTACTGTTTTAAGCAGCTGAAGACCCTTTTTTTTGCAAATTCCGTTACTATATTCACAAATACAGCTCGCGAATACAGTCGAATACATTCTCTGCCTAGCTGGCTCCTATTTTTCGCCGAATTTTGCTACTGTATTCATGAATACAGTAGCAAAAATACATTGAATATAGCCTATAATAACTGAAAACATAGCTATAGGAAGTAATTTAGTAAATGGTAACTATACCAAGTTAATAATCACTAAAACATAGTGATTTCTGAAAGTTTCTCTTTAAACATCGACCGGTGCAGTGAATAAGTAGTTGACGTACAACAATAAATAACTTCCGTAATAATAAGTTTAATAAAATAAGTATTTAAGGTTCACTTTTACTTGGTATGTATATTAAAAAATAATTTTTATTTTTACTTGTTACTTTACGCATATCAAGAGAAGACAATTTTTTTTCCTATTATACCCACAAGATTTATTACTCATTTCAAATCATTTTTCAAATCCAATAAAATATACATCAATTAATATGGGTATCATGGTAAATTATGTACTTTTATTATTTTTTAAGGGAAGTGAAAAGTCAAAACGTGCCAAGTAAAAATGAACGGAGGAAGTATATATAACAAATTATTTGCACTATTATCGTAATTTATACTAGTATTTATTTTAGGCTCCCGAGCTATGTTATTAAATAGAGTACTTACAGTTTCCTTTTAATTGGCCTTCTTAGGTAAACTTAAACTCGATTAGATAACTAAAAAGTAGAATAATAACTAATTAAAATTGTAAAATGTGGTGAAACAAAGAGTTGACTCTGAGTAGTTGAAAGAAAGAAAATCTTAGTACGAGATTTAAATTAAAAATTATCCACAAATAAGCGCCACCCAAGTGTTTCCTAACATGACCACAAATTAATTGGATCAGTAGGTGTTTCCTTGACGCTAGCTAGACGGAAGACTATATATCTATTCTAAGGATTTAAGTGAAATATATTAATGAGCCGAGATTTAAAGTTTATGAGTTCTGCACTGGCCATCGAATTCATAACTCGTTTTAAGTATTGAGTTCGTAATTAAATATTTATATATAATTACATATTTGATAGATTTCCTAGGATTTAACCGGCCGAATTTTGTTTTCTTCTTATATTGAGCACGAAAGCAGAAAAGTCTCCTTCATTTGTTGTGGTATTTAGTAATTTTAATTCTATAATTAATTAACTAATTTGTTGTTGTTAGTCATTTAGTAGGAGTATATATCTAGTACAGTGCACAATTGGTGGCAGAAGTATAAAAAGATCGTGCTATGTTCGTGGAATTTTCTTTGGCAGACGACTTAAGCTGTGAAAGGAACGTGTAAGTCAAATATAACTACATTATGAGTTGTTAATTATGACAATTCAAAATTGCTATTCTATGATACCAGGAGACTCATCCCTTTCGTTTAAGACTTTGTTTCTAAACAAATATTTTTAGTCAAGCAAAAACATAACAACGTCCTTATATAATATCTATTCACTATAAAAGTCGAGTTATTCTCGGATCGAATATTATATTATATTATAATATATGTCCTCTATAACAGCACTTTGTTAACTCTCTGTATTTGTAAAACAATTCTGGAAATAATAAAATAAATAAAATGAAATTA
>ML358804.1:47364-91411 GCA_005239505.1 Nicotiana paniculata | reverse complement strand
CGGCTCCCTATCTGCAGGTTCAAAAACACCAGTAACAGCAACATCAACAATATCAAAACCATTCCAAACTCCCCGTTAACCACCCGTAACCATACCGAGACCCTAGGGACCCCAACAAGAAACCTCGTCCTCCCACAAGTCTATACATACCAAGAACACTGAATTCGGAGTCCAAATGACCCCTCAAATCTCCATTTTAAAGCATCTTAATCCTAAGCCTAATTACCCAATTTGCACTGATTTTTCCCTAATTTTCCACTATAAATCCGATCTTTAATCACATATAAACGATTTTAGAGTCCAAATAGCCTACTTCAATGAAGAACTATCGAATCCTCTCTTCAAAACAATTCAAAAGCTTCAAACTAGGATGAAATGTTGAGAAAAATGGCTAAAATTCGTGAAGGCATGCCTTTATACTTTCTGCCCAGTGGTTCCGCACCTGCGACCACTAACTCGCACCTGTGAAACCGCACCTACGGATCCCAGGTGCGCACCTGCGGAAAATCCCAAGGACCTCAACTTCCGCACATGCGATCGACCTCCCGCACCTACAACCTCGCAGGTGCAACAATTAACTCGCACCTACAGAATCTTCTCACTCAGCCAAACTTTCGCACATGTAGTGCCATGTCCGCTCCTGCAGAACTGCACATGCGGCTCCCCATCCGCAGGTGCGAAAACATCAGTAACAACAACACCAGCAATATAAAAACCATTCCAAGCTCCCCGTAACCACCTGAAACCATCCCGAGCCCCTCGGAACCCCAACCAAACATACCAACGCATCAAATATGATCATTCAATCTTAGTCGAGCCTTCAAAACATCAAACACAACATCAAAACCCCAAAAACACATAGAATTCAAGCCTATGAACTTTGAATTTTCTAAATTCCACCAATGATGCCGAAACTACCCAAAACTACTCCGATTGACCTGAAATTTTGTAGGCATATCCAAAATGACATTATGAACCTGTTTCAACTGTCAGAATTCCATTCCGACCCCGATATCCTATTTTCCACTGCCAACCGAAAATCGCCAAAAACTAACTTTCGCCAATTCAAGCCTAATTCTACACCGGACGTCACAAAAATATTCTGAACACACTCCTAATTCCCAAATCACCTAAAGAAGCTATATGATCCATAAAAGCTGCATTCCGAGGTCGTTTCCCAATAAGTCAACTCTCAGTTCACTTTTCCCATTATAAGGCTACCTTTAAAGACTACACGACTGAACTCTCACTACAACCATTCGATTTCAAGCTTATCGACTCTAACACATCAATAACAGAATAACCAACCTATGACAAGTGAATAACAACAATTATAATGCAGGTTCTACATAACGACGGACCGGGTCGTTACAATAATAGTATACCTTTTGGCATATCTCTTATATGCTTATGACATGTTGACTCCGGATTTTGGGGATGGTTTAGACTATTTAGCTGTTTATTTTGACTAATGAATTCAGTAATTCTATATATTTATGAAATGTTTGGAAAATGGTTGGGATTTTGGAAAGAAACTGTAAATATGTGACTATTGGCGAGCCTAGTTCCACTATAGGCGCCATCACGGCCAGTTTAGGACTTGGGGCCGTGACAAGTTGGTACCAGAGCCTAGGTTACATAGGACTCAAAGGTCATGAGCAGGTTTAGTAGAGTCTTGCGAATCAGTACGGAGACGTCTGTACTTATCTTCGAGAGGTTGCGGAACCCTTAGGAACAATCTCATTTTCTTGAATTCTGTCGTGCCGTTTTGTTGATTCTGGAAATCTAATCTTCTATTGTTTCCTTCTCTCATAGATGGTGAGGACTCGCGCTACCGATCAGGATGATCAGCCACCAACTAGACCGACGAGAGGTTGAGGCCACAGTCGAGGCCGTGGTAGAGTTAGGGGGCTAGCCGTGCAGAAGCTAGGGCAGTGCCAGTTGATACCCCTATTGTTTAGGGTCAGATTCCCGCCACAGATACTCTAGTGGGGCAGGCTCAAGCACCGGCAGTGCCTATTGTTATTCTAGGTCTTCAGGAGACCTTGGCGCAGATCTTGACAGTGTGTACCACCCTTGCTCAGGCAGTTGCCGCTAATTCTTAGGTCGGGGGAGACCGTCAGACTCTAGTTGACTAGACACCTGGGCAAGCTACTCAGGGCCAGCATACACCGGGGGCGGTTCTAGCCCAGCCAGTTGCTCCAGTTCGGGACTTCGTGGTTCCGGCTATGCCAGAGGACGAGCAATGTAGACTGGAGAGATTTAGCATACTACATCCTCCGACATTCAGTGGTGCTGAGGGAGAGGATGCCCAGGGTTTTCTGGATAAGTGTCAGAGGATGCTGTGTACTGCTGGGATTTTGGAGACTAGTGGGGTCTCATCTGCCACATTTCAGTTTTTTGGTGCTGCTTTCACTTGGTGGGAGTCTTTTGAAGGCGCAGGCCATTTAGGCAGCTGCTATTGGGAGCTAAATCTGATAAGAACTGGAGTGTTGTGGACTGAAGATCATCTACAAATCAACACTACAATAATACCAAAGGGGATCTGTACAACAATTTTCGTAGATATCACACTGAAAACACCAGATGGGGATCATGCAAAGACAACACCAAATTTGAGTGTATATATTAATTCAATTTGATAATATGAAAACCCAAGATGGAGATCATGCAAAGACAACACCAAATTTCAGAAAGGGATCGAGCAGAAATGAGTGTGAGCTTTGGGCAATGTTAAATTTGAATAAAAAAATGGGCTATTTTTGTAATGAATGGAACAACACAGGAGGATCATCTCATATTCAGCAACCCTATAAGGATTATTCTGTATTATTCAATATGTAATTATTCTGTATTAATTGTCATTCTGTAAACAATTAGCAATTCCCACAGAAACTGATAGTAGAATGGGTTCAAATGAAACAAAATAGATATTGATGATTCATTATCCAATCCCAAAAATAGATCTGCAGCATGTATCCATGGACCGAGAAGGAAGAAGAATTGTTAATAAGGAGTGGAGCAAGTACCTGTTGTTGTTGCATTCTGGTCAAGAAACTAGCAAATTGTTCCTACATCTTCTGGTCCACTTCTAGGGAGATCCTCTTGTCTACTTCTGCCTTTGCGTGTTCACGCTCCTCTGCTAACTTCCTTTCCAACTCAATTTCCATATTTCTTTGGAACTCAGCATCCATTTGTTCACGTTATTCTTGCAACTTCCTATCCATCTCGGGTTGCATCTCTTGACGCACAATATCAATAGTAGAAGATATGTTGGCCTCTATGTGACTCGGGTTACTTGGTTGTCTTATCTCTACAGATGCATCAGACACTCGTCCGGTCTGTAAAGGTCCTTAACTCGGGTTACTTTGTTGTCTTATCTCTAAAGATGTATCGGATACTGGTCCGGTCTGTATGTGTGGCTAAGACGTCGCCCGAACATTGCCACGTCCTTCAAAATTTTCACGACCACAGCTCGTCCCGCCTCTACCACGTTTTCCTCGTCCAATTCCTTTCATTTCCTGAAATATTGGAGATACAAGATATAAGGGGTAATGATGAAAAACAAGAAGAACAAATGCCCTTAATAAGTTGTTGCAACAACCAAATAGAAACAGAAACATATGTAACATCACAAGATTCACAACCACACATGTATTTTCAAGTTATCAGCTAATCAGAACATATTTTGTACCACCTAATTGTAATCACTTTCTGTTTATTTTCAAGTTATCAGCTAATTAGAACATAATGTTGTTTCCTGCCAGACCAATCTGAATAACAACAAATGCTGCAGCAAATTCAAGCAGAACAATGTAGTAATCTGTAAGAACAATTTCAAACTAAAAATTGGTCCTTTTTCAAGCAGAACAATGTAGTAATCTGTAAGAACAACAAATGCAGTACAAAATTCAAGTAGAACAGTATACAAAGCCTGTTTTAAACTACATTGATTGTAGTTTTGTAATAAGTGCAACAGGTTGACACGCAGAAGCATACTATGTGCCTCAGACTTTTGGTGTCTTGTAATAAATGATCCCCACACATTTAAAGTCAAGGGGACAATAGACACAAGAGACAGAAATTAATTAAGAGTGAAAACCAGAATCTCGCATTTCATACTAGATATTGCTAGTAAAGACTGGAGGCTGAGAACATATATAATTCATTTATTTTATAATTAGAGTTGGAACTTCATATTTCTAACTTCCTTTGAAAGAAAAAACTACCCCTATATGCCAGTAAAATAAGGTCACACTTCAGAAGATCGAAGTTCACTTGCAGTACAGGTTCCTTAGCGAGAATCGTATTTGCAGCTTGGTCAAATGGTTAAGCTTTCACAGGATGATTGTTAATCTGCATATACAACGTTATCAACTAAGATAGTGGATGTGAAGGGGCCGCTATACTCAGCATATGGAATAAACAAAAGCATGGAAAGAAGCAAACTTCAAAGTTCAAACTCATAAGAACTTATCATACCAGCAGCACAAGGAATTTCAGCAGAACTCACTTAAGTTCAGAACTCGGCTCCCTTTTTATCCATTTGGGTTTCTTATTGACCATTTATGGATTTTGCTAGAAAACAGAGTTTATACCAGGGTTTTCATTGGCTGGTCACCCCTGGCTTATTCAGTACAATAGACAGTACGTGCAGTAATAAGTCTTATGACTAAGGATCCCGATAGTACAGTAGAACTGTTTAGGTTCTATTATAAACATTAAACTGTGCACAACAATCTAGAGAAATAAGCAGGAAGGGTGGATTTTAAATTATGGTTGATAAGTAGACAGTTCTCTCAAGTCTCAACTACCCCTCCTAAGAAACCTCATGTTCACAAGTTTAACAAGGTATCTCAATGGATAGGATGGTACTCTCTTTTATTTTCAAAAGGCGCTTGAATTCCGAAAACTAGACAATTGAAGCTCAGCAAAACAATTTGGATTGAAGAACTAAGCTGTAGCTATTTGAAATCTGCTCAATTATTTATCAATTTTCAATTTTTAGAAGCTTTTCTCCAAAAGAACTCAGAAACTCATTCGCAACTATTAGAAACAAGAGCAAATACAAAACTCCAACCAAGTTATCAATGAGATTTTCGGTAAACACTTTGAAACTCAATCAAAATTCCCAACTGAACTCATAAACCAGAATTTCATACAATAGTTCAAACTCATAAAAATCTCGAGTTGTTCTCACGAACTCAACTCAGTCACTAATCAATAGGAAGCTCGAGTCGACTTATGAACTCAAACTCAATCAATTCCAAAGAGAGGTGAGGTTCAGTGGTCGATTCGACTAATAAATCTCAATTCTTTTAGAAATCCAGAAATTGAAACAAGCTTAAGCTCAGAGAAATCAGACCTGATGCGTCGAGGAGTGGGTAGGTTGCGGAACAGCTTCAGGAACTCAAATCCCAGAATTAATAGTTGTTATTCGAAGTTCTTCGAGCGGCTCAAAATTGACTAACCAATTATAGAGCTGTTGGAGTCCTACTCAATTAAAATAAGAACCCAAAACTCAAATTCTTGCAACTACACACACACATGAAAAATAAAATTTAAAAAATAGAGCTCTTAGAGTCCTTATAGATTTCATTAACTATCTTATCATCCACTTATAGCAGTCCCAAAAACAGAACTTTCACCATGACCTCAACGACTAGGGAGAGGTAGAAGATTCAGAAATTCAGGTCATATATTCATTGTAGATTAGGGAATTGAACACTTACAGAGGAGGGGAAAAATTTATGTAATGCACTAGAAAATCACCCGATGCTTCAATCTTCTATGCACCAAAAACTTTTTTATGCGAATCATTATTGGGATTCACAAGAAGTAGAAACCAATTGAGAAAATCACGCGCTGCTTCGATCTTCTATGCACCAGAAAATCACATTTTGGGGAAATTTTCGATCTGCTGCAAAAGAAACTGTTTCCATCTGCTTCGATCTGCTAGGATTGAAATTCACATTTGGGGAAATTTTAGGAGAGTGATTTTAGAGAGAGGGGGAGGTTTTTCTAGAGAGATGAGGTTAATTTGGGTGTCTTCTGGTTTCTTTTAATTGATTAGTCGTATATGTGAGGTTTTTTAAATTTTGTTTTTTATTTTAAATTAAAATTTTTAAGATATACAGGGGAAAGAGTCGCTTCAAATTATATTTAGCGGCGACAAGTTAAAAGTCGCCACAAATAATATGGAGCCAAATTTTTTTTATTAGCGGGACTGAATATTTCACCAACATTAGAGGCGACCTCAAAAAAGTCGCTGCTAAATATTTATCTTCTGTAGCGACTTTTAATGTCGCTGCTAATGCTATAAATATTGTAGCAACTTATAGGGTCGTCGCTATATGTTGCCAATAAAAATCCAAATTCTTGTAGTGTTTTGGGATGATTTGTATGATTTCGGAGAGCCCAAGATACTAGAGAGGTTAGTGACTGAGATAGGGCCTGAGTGCCAAGCTGTGAGCTATGTGAGTGTATATGGATCGGGTCGCACGCTGTAACGAGCCTGAGGGCTGCATGTATATGGATCGGGTTGCACGCCGCAACGAGCCTTATGGCTATTTATGTATTGTGGATCGGGTTACCGTCGCAGCAGTATGCGCTTGGGCTGAAGGAGCCTCTCCAGAGTCTGTACACCCTCAGTGAGTGCAAGTACCTATTGAGTGTGAGTATTGAGGGCTGAGAGCCGAGTGATTGACATATTAAGAGCTTGAGTGACAGTTACCCTAAGATGTTGCATTTGTTTTCTTTGTTGCTGCACTTAGCTAAATTATGTCATTGTTCTGAACTTCTGGAAAATATTGCATCCGATTTTACCTAAACTTAGTAAATGTGCAACTGATTTGACTTAAATTGCCAGAATTGATTCATATCTACCTTCATTGTTGCAATTACTGAAATGAACTGTAATTGTATAGTTCGTCACCAATTCTCAGTTTCTTATTTATTATTGTTACTTACTAAGTTGGTTGTACTTAGGCTACACTGATACGCTCAAATTACACTTTAATATAGTGTAAAGAGGTCGAAGTCAAATATAATAACCCAACAAGGTTGGGGTCGAATCCCACATGGAATAGGCATGAAAAGGTTACTTTGATAGTGTGATTCTTGACTCAAATCATATCTCTATTCCATCAACGTAAAAGGGAAGAAGCATGCATTGTCCCCAATGCATAAGAAATGTAAAACGCAGTAAGGGACTCCCTGGGTCACGCGAAGCGCTACGGGAGTCAGTGGTCTGCTAGGTGGCAAAGGGGTCAACGACCGCCAATGGAACAGGATCAGCTGAGGTCGCAGCAGGGGGAATGATGTCTACTGGCGGTGGCGGAGGTGCTGAAGACTCAGCTGGAGGGGTGGCTGATGTGATAGGTGGGATGTCCTCATGTCCCACAACTGAAGCTGGAGCTTGAGAGCTGCTGGCTCCGTCTGCTGAAGGCTGAGTGACTGATGCTGTAACCGGGGCAGTTCTGTCAACCAGAGATCGCTATCGCAATCTGTATCTGCTCATCCTCTGCCTGCTCTGCAGCTGTGGTGAATGCAATCCCTTTTATCCTTCTCCTGAGGGCCTTCCTTATCATCTGACCCGAAATCAATATCCTCCTCGTCAGTCTCCTTATCATCGGACGCTGAAGAATGTCCGAAATCCTCCCTAGAAGGTACATCAACTGGTGCAGGGGAGATGGAGACTGAGAGACTCTCACAGCCGGGGCTGCTTGGGCAGTCATCAGAGTAAAGAAGTCGAAGTCCAGTCCAATGGCAGCAATGTCTGGTCCCTACTCACCTTGCTTGGGAAGGAAGGAAGATAAATCAAACTCCAAATTTTGCATCTTGTGGAGCTCAGTCTTCAAAGTAGATACGTCAGTACGAAGCGCTGGTTGGTCCCCAACCTCACCCCGCTCTATCTTCTCAATCCTAGCCTCTAGTCCCTTTAGGTGACCCTTCGTAAGATACATGTTGCTCCTGTAGAGTAGTCACTGAAGAATGAATGGGGGTCAGGGCCTGCCGGATAAGTGTGGGAAGGTCTCTCAGGATCTTGTCTACCTTAGAACTTGTGTGTTGAGCTAGGAGACCAAGATGTGAAAGAACTGGCAGTGGATTAGCAGATGGAGCACTAGCCCGAGGGTTAGGCTGAGGAGAAGCAGTAGATGTCTCTGCCATCTGAGGTGCTATGGGAGTTTGAGAGTCGGAGGGTTGTGCCTCAGCAGACATCTGAATCTGAATCTCTGGGAGGGGGGTTTAGCAGCTTTCTTTGGCGCTGCATCACTAATGCGTGTGATGTCGATGTCCTTCTCATCTTGACCTTTCTTGTCGGAGGTAGGCAATAAAGGAACATGAGCCATCCGACATAAGGCAGTGATCAAGCACGGGAAAGGCAAAGACGGTTATTTCTACCAGGTCCGAACTCCTATTTCCTAGAAGATGAAGTCACTCACATCAATTTTAATCCCTGTCATAATGCAAGCAATGAGAATGGCTTTCTCAATTCTTATCTCGGTTTCATTTCTGGTAGGGATCAAACTTGAAGTGATGAAACTGAGCCAAAATCTCCCTTCTCTCGTAAGATCCTCCTTGTAGATTTTATACTTGGGGTCAATCCAGGTTGGGATCCCTCGGGCTACCACAGATGCAACCCAAGCACGTTCTCCATCTTTGTTGGCCAATTTAGCATCATACTCGGCCGTTCTCGGGCGACCTGTTGAAATGTAATGAGCCTGGATGGCTTCCCGGTGGCATAGTAAATCCTTTCCCCGAACCAGAACTTGCTCAGTGAATATCTTGTTGCGTTTGTGGTGAGCATCCCTGGAGGCCCCATAGGAGGCATAGAACTCCCTCACCATTGTTTCATTATACTCCCCAGGTATCTCAGTGAAGCATTCCCACTTTCTAGACTTGATGTTCACTAGAATGTGGGGATATCGCTCTTGGAGGCCATTGAGACTCAACTGCTTCTCTGCTAGAATCTTCCGCTTGTCAAGCCCCATTTTGTACAGTTCTCTGGATTTAGGGAGTAGGAACCGGAGCTGGTAATCATCACTTTGCTTCCTCCTTACCTCAGCCATTAGGTCAACCTCCGGCTCAGTGTCCCCCTCATCAGATTGGGAGGAACTTTCAACAACAGCTTGTGGAGGTGCTTGACGTGCTCGTTTGGCTGGAGGTGCTTGCCGGCTCGAGGAGGCCCTCTTGGCAGATGAAGCTATAGCTTTGCGATTCATGACTGCATAGTGAAAATACGTGTAAGTGGAGGGGCGGGAAAATTAAAAGAGACTAAAATTAATTGAAAAAATCAACTATGCGACGGGGTATGCGATCGCATAACCACTATGTGAACCGCATACCCGTCGCAGAATTACTCATAGCTTGAAAGTATCAATAACGCGATGACATATGCGATCGCATATCCACTATGCGGTTCGCATAGTCATCGTAGAATTGAGTGAAAAAATGTAATGCTATTATGCGGTCGCATATTCCACCACATAGGTGAGTCTGCGATCGCAGACTTTGTCGCAAAATATGGGCTGGATTAGGGATCTCACTGTGCAGATCTGCGACGCAAATGCGGTCTGCATTTCAACTATGGGATCGCATATGCATCGCATTATTCTTTCTTCCTCACTCGACCTATGGCTTAGTCTATGACGTAAATGCGGTCCGCATAACCAAAATGTGGACCACAGAACCTATCATTTTCAAGCTAGTTCAACCCTAACAATGGCGTTTTGATTTTCCCTACCTACCACACTTTTTTTCAGTAAAAATTTCTCATTTCCCTTCTCCCCTTTGCAACAAACACAGACTCATAAGTAAAAATGAAAAGAGAAAAACAAAAATGCAAAATTTAACCCGTAAAATAGAGTTCAACCTTGAATGAGTAATGTAGAAGAGGGAAGGAAACATACCAGATGAAAGGGGAATGCACTTGAAGGTGTGTACAACTACGAAGCTTGAATCCTTAACCATGATTGTAACCCAAAAGTGGTGAATTTAATCGACCGTACACTATTTGTTCTTCCCGTTTTTCTCTGTTCGTGTTTCTCCCTATGTGTTTTTCTCTTTTCTTCTTTTTTGTTTGTTTGTTTTGGTTTTGTTATTTGTTTGTGAATTAAAGGAGAGAAATTCGGGGAAAAGGTCAGAAGAATTACCTGGGGAGTCTGCGATGAGTAAGTGACCGCATAACGTGGTATGCGATCGCATATCCGTTATGCGACACTATATTGATGAAGCTTAGAACACTCCACAATGCGGTGCACTATGCTATCAAGATGGAATGCGGTTCGCATTGTGCACCATCTTACCACATTATGCCAACTCAAATTTTCCAAGCACACTGCCTTCGTCTGCGACAGCAATGCGAGCCGCATAGAGGAAATGCAATCGCATACGCGTCGTAGACTTGCCAAATTTTTTTTTCTGCTTCGCTTTTGCCAAATTTAAATCCACCTGCACTCTCATACACCCATCAAGTTTCTTAAAGCAAAAGAGTGTTACCACACATGGGTTGCCTCCCATGAAGCGCTTGATTTAACGTCGCAGAACGACGAAGTTGGTGTTCTCTTGAAGTCATTCATTAGTGGGACAAGGACCATCCTTAAGAGCCAACTGCTCTACAACATGCCTCTCGCCATTTGTGCCCAAATAGTGTTTGATGCGTTGTCCATTGACTTTGAACGTCTGAAGTCCGTCCTCAGTTGCTAGTTCCACAACGCCAAAGGGAGAGACATTTACCACTTTGAAAGGACCGGAACATTTTGATTTGAGCTTTCCCGGAAATAGTTTGAGTCTTGAGTTGAAAATCAACACCAAGTCCCCGGACTTGAACTCCCTTTTCAAAATATTCTTGTCATGGACAAATTTTATTCTTTCCTTATACACAACTGCACTTTCATAAGCATGGAAATTGAATTCCTCCATTTCGTTGAGTGGAGTTAGCCTCAAGTTTGCAGCTTCAGTCCAGTCCAAGTTCAACATCTTCAGAGCCCACATGGCCTTGTGCTCCAGTTCCACAGGTAGATGACAAGCCTTTCCGAACACTAACCGGTAGGGAGAAGTAACAATGGGAGTTTTATATGCCGTGCGGTATGCCCACAATGCGTGATCCAGCTTCCTTGACCAGTCGGCCCTGTTTGCATTCACGGTCTTTGCTAGAATGTTCTTGATTTCCCGATTGGAGACTTCTACCTGGGCACTTGATTGGGGATGATAAGGAGTGGCTACCTTGTGCTTGACACTATATTTCTCTAGCAGCCCAGTGAAAACCTTGTTGCAAAAATGAGAACCACCATCACTAAGAATGGCTCTAGGAGTGCCAAACCTCGTGAATATGTTCTTCTTTAAGAACGCAGTTACACTTCTTGCCTCATTGCTTGGCAAGGAAGTAGCTTCCACCCATTTGGAGACGTAGTCCACAGCTACTAGAATATACTTCATACCACAGGAACTCACAAGAGGCCCCATAAATTCAAAGCCCCAAACATCAAAAATTTCAACCTCCATCACAAAGTTCATAGGCATTCCATGTCTCTTGGAGATTGATCCCTGTCTCTGGCATTGGTCACAGGATTTGACCATTTGGTTTGCATCATGATAGAGGGACTACCAATAATAACCACATTCAAGCACTTTTGCTGTCGTCCGATTACCTCCATGATGACCACCCACCGGTGAGTCGTGGCATTCTTTCAGAATTTGCATCACTTCTTCCTCCGGAACACACCTTCTAATAATGTTGTCCGCACAGATACAAAACAATAATGGCTCCTCCCAATAATATTACCGACACTCTTTTAGGAACTTCTTCTTTTGGTGTGCTTCAAAATCATCCGGGATTAGGTCACTAACCAAGTAATTGGCTATGTCGGCGTACCAAGGAGTGGTTGAAGAAGATAATGTCAAGATATGCTCATCGGGAAAGGCATCATTGATATCAAGATCATCCTTTGGTCTCCCATCTTCCTCAAGTCTAGAGAGATGGTCCGCCTCTTGCTTCTCGGTGCCCTTGCGGTCCTTGACTTCAAAATCAAATTCTTGTAACAAGAGGACCCAACAGATTAGTCTTGGCTTGGCATCTTTCTTTGCCATGAGGTATCGAAGAGCGGCATGATCGGTTAGACCACTACCTTAGATCCCAACAAATAAGCTCGGAACTTCTCAAAAGCATACACAATAGCAAGAAGCTCTTGCTCCGTCACTGTATAGTTCATTTTTGCACCATTGAGTGTCTTGCTTGCATAATAAATCGGATGAAGAACTTTGTTGTGCCGTTGTCCCAAAACTGCTCCAATTGCTACACCACTGGCGCCGCACATGAGCTCGAATGGAAGAGACCAATCCAGTGTGACAATAATAGGTGTCGTGGTGAGCTTCTCCTTGAGCTCCTTGAACGCCTTGAGACACTTCTCATCAAACACAAACTTGGCATCTTTCTCAAGGAGCTTGCACATAGGATTTGCATTTTTTGAAAGTCCTTGATAAAACGCCGATAGAATCTCGCATGCCTAAGAAAGCTTCGAATACCCTTTACTGATGTTGGTGGAGGGAGCTTGGAAAGGATCTCAATTTTTGCCTGATCGACTTCAATGCCATTTTTTGAAATTTTATGCCCCAAGACAGTGCCCTCGTACACCATGAAGTGGAACTTTTCCAAATTAAGCATGAGGTTGGTCTTCTCACATCTTTTGAGCACTTGTCTAAGGTTGTCAAGACCATGCTCGAAGGAGTCACCGATCACCGAAAAATCATCCATGAAAAATTCTAGGAAGTCTTCCACCATGTCGGAGAAAATGGACATCATACATCATTGAAAAGTAGCCGGAGCAATGCACAAACCAAAGGGCATCTGACTAAAAGCAAAGGTCCCATACGGGCAAGTGAATGTGGTTTTCTCTTGATCCTCCAAGGCGATATTAATTTGATTGTAGCTGGAATATCCATCGAGGAAGCAATAGAAGGATCTTCCCGCTAGCCGATCAAGCATTTGATCAATAAAAGGCATAGGGAAATGATCCTTGCAAGTGGAATTGTTAAGCTTCCGGTAGTCCATGCATACTCTCCATCCGGTGACCGTCCGAGTGGGGAAAAGCTCATTCTTTTCGTTGTGAATCACCGTCATCCCCCCTTTCTTTGGCACACATTGAACCGGACTCACCCATGGACTATCCGCAATGGGGTAGACAACCCCGACATCCAACAATTTGATTATTTCTTTCTTGACCACTTCTTGCATTGAAGGATTTAATCTTCTTTGATGTTCCACACTTTTCTTGCTCCCTTCTTCTAATTGAATTTTGTGCTCACATATCCCGGCGGGGATTCCTCGAATGTCAGCAATTGTCCATCCAAGTGCTTGTCGATGCTCCCTCAAGACATTCAACAATTTATCAACATGCACATCATTCAACAAAGAAGACACGATTACCGGTAAAGTTATATTAGGACCAAGAAATTTGTACCTCAAGTGTGATAGAAGTGGTTTGAGCTCAAGGTATGGTGGCTCAATCATTGAAGGTTTTGCGGGAGGGGTAGCTCGATTCTCTAAGTCAAGAGAAAGCTTTTTTGGTACATATGTATAAGATCCACGCCCTTCCAATGCGTTCACTATTTCAACATACCTCTCAATATCTTCCCCATCAAAGTTCAACAAGATTGCCGCCAATGCCTCCCCGATGCATTCTTATTCCATCTTCATCTCAATGGCATCTTCAACCCCATCAACAACATCAATTACCGAGATTCCCTCATATGCACTTGGCAATTTCAACCCTTTGCTAGCTTGGAAGGTGACTTCCTCATCATTAACTCAGAACTTGATTTCATGGCATTCCGAGTCCATTAAATCTCTTCCTGTCGCAAGGAATGGTCTTCCTAAAATGATAGGAATCTCCTTGTCCACCGCACAATCCAAGATGACAAAATCGGTCGGGAGAAGAAATTTCACTACCTTCACCAAGACATCATCAACAATGCCCACGGGTTTCTTAGTTGATCGATCGGCCATATACAATCGCATGTTAGTTGGTCTTGGAAACCCCAATACCGCTTTCTTGTAGATAGCAAGAGTCATTAAATTTATACTAGCACTGTTGTCACAAAGTGCTCTAGCAAAGTCTCTCAAACCAATGGTGCATGGGATAGTGAAGACCCCCGGGTCTCCCTTTTTCTCCACCGTTGTTGTAGCAATTATCGAACTCACCCGATAAGTCAAGTTCACCACCTCATTCTTTGTTGTTATTTTCTTTGTCATCAACTCCTTCAAGTATTTGGCGAACCCCGACATCTGTTGAAAAGCCTCCAAGAATGTGATGTTCACCGACAATTGTTTCAAGATGTCATAGAAATTTTCAAACTTTCCATCGTCCGCCCTTCGTGTAAGCCTTTGAGGGAATGGGGGAGTGGGTCGAGGAATTGGTGGAGGAGCTTTTAGGGTCTCCTTCACTTTTTCCTCACCCTATCCTTGCTTTGCTTCTTGGATTTTTACCTCATGGGAGGGTTTCTCAATTTCCACAACATCCGGCAACTCAACTTGTGGTTCCACTTCTTGATCAACATTTTCAACATCAACCACTTGCTCACTCTCATCTTGGAGCACCTTACCGCTTGTAGTTGTGATGGCCATGCAGTGAGAAGATGGTCCGTTTGCACCACCTTTTGGGTTGACCGCCGTGTCATTAGGAAGTGTACCTTTAAACTTGGGAGTTTGTTCTCGTGACAAATCCCTCATTTGCATCTCGAGCTTTTGAATGGAGGCGGTGTGTGATCCCACTACCTCGTACATGTTTTTCATTGTTGCATCACTTCGCTCTTGATTTTAATTCTCTCAAACATCCCCTCCATTTTAGACTCAGTTGATGGACTCTCCTTATATTGCGAAGAGTTGGAATATTGCCCTCACGGTGGTACATTAGGATTTGAACTTCTATTGGAATAATTGTTGTTGTTGTTCCAAGATCCTTGACCACTTTGATCATTTCGCCAATTTTTTTGGCCTTTCCCTTACGGGTTTTGGCCTCCAATTATTTTGTTGGCGATAACTACCTTGAGAGTTTTGGACAAAATTATCTTCTTCACAATCTAGATTCCCCATTGAATGCATGTCTTCTACCATAATTACCCTTTTTGCTTGACTTTCAGTGAACATCTTTGTTAGCACATCAATGTTGGTAGCAAGACCCGCAATCAACTGGTCTCTCTCTTGATTATCTTTAATCATGTTAGTGAGAGAGGGAGTACCATAGGAGATTCCACCGCTAGTGTCCTCTCAATGCCATGCTTGGTTATGCTTTACCATTTTATCTAGAATTTGAGTAATTCTAGCGAATGACTTGTCCATGAAGGACCGCTAGCGAATTTGAGTAATTCTTGGAAATTGACTGGGAGAGTGGGTTCAAACCCATATAGAACTTCTCCATCAAAATATGGTCTGGGAACCCATGATTTGGAGATCTCACTAGGTATAGCTTGAACCTGTCCCATGCCTCGTGTAAGTGTTCCCCTGGAAATTGCTTGAAGATAAATATTTTGTCTCTGAGCTCTAACTTTTTGCTATTTGGGAACCACTTTTCTGGAAAGGCTCGGACAAGCTCAGGCCATGTGGTGATAGTCTGAGGAGGTAAGTTTTGAAAGCACTTCTTTGCTTCTCCCGCCAATGAGTACTTGAATACCCGCAAACTCAAAGCACCATCCGACACATTGGTTTGTTTGTGCATGGAACACACACCCAAGAAATTCCTCAGGTGTTGCGTTGGATCATCGTCTGTTGAAAATGTGGAATAATCCTTCTGCCTTAAGCATTAGAATCATTCCGTGGTCCACTTTAAATGTAGCCGCACCAACCACCGGCGGAAGGATAGCATTGGTGTCATCAATGTACTCCTTGATATCAACGAAAGAATTTTCCTCTTCATCATAAACATGACCCATAATGACCTAGAACATCAAACAAAACAAGCAACTTATGATGGAATAGAAAAAGATAGAAAGTGAAGTACGCACTAACTAGTAATTTCAAAACCGTATTCCCCGGCAACGACGCCAAAATTTGATACGCTCAAATTACACTTTAATATAGTGTAAAGCAGTCGAAGTCAAATATAATAACCCAACAAGGTTCGGGTCGAATCCCACAGGGAATAGGCGTGAAAAGGTTACTTTGATAGTGTGATTCTTGACTCAAATCATATCTCTATTCCGTTAGTGTAACATGGATATGGGGGTTGATTGTGTAATAATCCAATTATAATAATAGCAAAGTTGATTGATTAAAGTTGTAATTAATGTGATTAACTAAACCAAGGTTGTGTCCCCTTCAATGAAGTGTAATGCTAATGGGTATTAATACAATATATTTCTAATGGAAGGTCCTTTAGATATGCAAATGATTTCTAAATCACCACCCAATATTTTGCAATAGTTGGGTAGTATTTCCTCTTTATCATTTTCCCAAATATAAAAGAGTTGCAATGAAGAGTAATCACTTAATGTCAAATAAAACTTACTTATGCCTAAGCGATTCTATTAAACAAGGTTTAAAGCCTTGAGTCTTTGATATTTACTCTTACCTATTCTAACCCACTTTTCCAAGATAAGAAAGAATTTATGGCACTTGTTAATGTGTGCAACCACTAACAATAAATGAAGAATGAAGAGCAAACAAATATCAACCAATCATTATATATATATTCAATGTTAAATACCCAAAAACATAATACTCATTTAGGGTCCACAACCTTAGTATTTAAGACTAGCCACTCATACTAAATGATAAAAAGATAAGAGTATTTAATGCCATGAATGCTTACAAAACACAAGAATCTTCACTTCTAACACTTCCAAAAGAGAGGAATATTCAAAGGGTATGTTGTAGCTCTAAAACCAGACAAGACTCACCCACAAAACCCAAATTAATCTATTTATAGTGGGCCAAGTATCGGGGTCTAAATCGGACAAAAATACCCTTTCCGGTCAGCTCTGCGACCGCATTTCTGTCGCAGAACAGGTATGCGGTTCGCATTCTTCGCAGGGTTATCGCAGATATAAAACCCCAGTTTCTAGCTTCCCATCGCATTGTTTGATCTGCGCTCCGCATTGTTGATATGCAACCGTAGAGTTGCATCGCATTCTCAAAGTGGGATTCAGGTGTTGAAGGTTTTGCGGTCAACTATACGGCTCGCAGATGAGTTATGCGATCGCATAGTCGATCGCGTTTTTGCTCTTGAAATTCACCAATCTTTCTATTAACGATTTCGATCCTACTGGTCTATCTGCGATCCGCAGAGCAGGTCTGCGGTCCTTCCATGTGCCTTCTGCGATCGCATTTTGCTCTTTTCCTTATATTTTTAGCGTTTTGTTCAAGCCTCATGCACTGCAAAACATCAAAATTCCATAAATATAAAAGGCAAAAGCTCTTGAAAACAAGCTATAATATTAGCAATTTGACATTAAATGTGCCGTAATTCTCCGGCACATCATACACCCTGCACTTCATGTGCATATCCAGGGGTTTCCGGTCACGGAGGACGTTGATCTCGGATGTGGTTGAGTATCAGAGATTCACGATGCGTTTGCAGTCCTTGTCTCTCCTTCCTTGGTATTCTTTCTTTTCGGTATTGGCATTTCGACACAGACTATTGTAGGCACTATTTCTTAGACTGGTTGTTTATATGCTCATGACTTGGTGACACCCTGATGTTTGAGGCTATTTTTCCGCGTTGCATTTTGAGTTTAACTCCTGTTTTTATGAAAACTCTGTCGTATAAAAGCTTTTTGGTTTATCTTTTGTGAAACATTTGAAGTATTTCGAAAATCAACTTGCCTAGTATCATCAATAGGGGCCATCAAGACAGGCTAGAGTTTTGGATCGTGACAACAAGGCATTGCCTTAGATATTTTTTTAACATCTTTTGTCTCTAATTTTTTTTTAATTTTTTTGAAAAAATCAGTATTTATCCATTGGGCCCATTTAGCTAAATTAGGTCGCGGGCCCGACCCATTTAATCGGGGACAATGAGTTCGTGAGCCCGATCTCGGGCTGGTTCCTACAAAAAGACTATTTAGCCCGGGACCATAGGCCCATTTATTTAAGGACCGGCCTGGGACAATTTAGACCATCCCACTTGGCCCATTTACGGCCCGGACCGGCCCACATGCTACCCCTGATTTGTCCCAAGTCATTGTAGAGTTGTAGACGATATCTTGCATCTGAATCTATTTCATTTCTCTCAAGTCATCTTTCACCCCATCAATTTGAGGATTTGTTTCTCTATCTCTTCCACTTCCTTTTTTTATCTCATCAACCTTTTTTTCCTGAGGTTCAAACCTTTTAACACAAACTATATAAATATTTAATTAAAATACAATTCCAGTATATTACTACAATTCATTGGACAAGTTTTCAATTTCTTAAATGCGTTATAATAGTCTCGTTAAAATTAATGCTAAATACTTTTTTTATAAATAATGCAACAAAAGATCACTCAAAAATTGAAAATTGCACGAAATGGCTAAATAATTACCTTTCATGTTAAGAAAGAGTCGAAACTAAAGGTATGCTCTCTAGAAAATTTGCTCGGAGCTTTTAATTATTTATTGTAGCTCTAAATTTTAATGTTGTAAGGAACATCATGATCTAAACTAATTACAAATGCAGTGTGATGACCCGATAGGTCATCTCATATTTTAGAACTAAATTTCGTGTTCCAAATTCTTAAATATGTCATTTTAGCCTTTCTTGACTTGCGTGCGCAGTTTGGGTATTGACCCGGAAGGCTTAAATATTAAAACTGATAAAAATAAGAATTTTTGCCTTAAAAGTTGATTTTACTTGACTTCGGTCAACGTTTTGAGTAAATGGACCCGGACTCGTATTTTGACGGTCCCGACGGGTCCGAATTGAAAAATGGGACCTGGGCATATGCCCGGAGTCAAATTCTAAGGTCCCTAGCTCGAGATATGAATTTTTGTTGAAAATTAAAAATATGAAAATTTCATAGTTTTAAGAATCTATTGACGTTTGGCATTATTGATACCGGCCTCGTATTTTGATTTCGGAACCCGATACAGGTTCAATATAATAAATATAACTTGTCTGTCAAGTCTGGTAAGAAACGGAGTCAGTTTGACATAATTCGGCCACCCGGATGTGAAAATAGAAGTTTTAAAGCTTTCTTGGAAATTTCGTTCCATTAGGTATCCCATTCGTAGTTTTAGGTGTTATTTTGGCGATTTGATCGCGCGATAAAGTTCGTATGATGTTTTAGGACTTGTGTGCATCTTTGGTTTGGAGCCCTGAGGGCTCGGGTGAGTTTCGGATAGGCTACAGGAAGTTTTACACTTAGAAAATATGGATTTTCTACAGCTTCAGGTACCTTATGGTTTCCTTCTTCACGTTCACGAAGGCTCTCTCGCGAACGCAAAGTGTAAGATGGGCTGGGAGATGGTTTGTTCTACGCGAACACGAGGGCATGGTCGGGAACGTGGAGCACTGGGAGGTCTTCTGTTCGTGAACGCCGCAACAGGTGAAATAAGGGTGACATATTGAGGAGGAATAAGGGTGAATTGATATTATACGATGGGATTGGGTTGCATGCCGCAACAAGTGTGATAAGGGTGGAATGTGGTGATATAAGGGTGAACCGTGATTGTGATTATTATGATATGGTGGGATCGTGTTGTACGCCACAACACTTTCATCTATATTTTGTTATTTATGATATAAAGAAGAAATAAGGGAGGGTTATGATATGTACGGTGGGATCGGGTTGCGCACCGCAATAATTTATATTTTATGTTCTTTCTTTGAATGCGTTAGGTGTACGGTAGAATTGAATTGCACTTAAGGACTGGTAATACCTGAACATTTATGAAGTACGTTGGGTACTGTATTTATTTCTTGCAAGTTACTATTTTTACTTTATTCTGCCTTCTTTTCTGTCTTATTATTCACTGTATGCAGCTTATATTGTGTGTTTCCCGTTGTAGCCTCGTCACTCCTTCGACGAGGTTAGGCTCGACACTAACCAGTATATGGGGTCGGTTGTATTGGTACTGCACTCTGCACTTCTTTTGCAGATTTTGGAGCAGGTAGTGGCTGATCGAGAGGTTGGCTGCATATTTCACATCTAGGAGACCCAAGGTAGTCCTGCTGGCGTCCGCAGGCCTTGGCGTCCCCTTTTACACTCCTATACTTACTGTTTTTACTTTGTTTCACAAACAGTTGTAATTTCTTTCAGACAAATATTTGTAGAAAAGTCTTAGAATGTTCGTGAATTGTGACTCCAGATTCTGGGTAGAGGTTGTATGTAAATAAAGTTGTCATCTATATAGCTTCACGTTTATTTCGGTTTATTTTTTCTTGTTTACTGATAATCACTATAAATCTAAAGAATTAGATAAATAACCTCTAATGTTGGCTTGCCTGGCAAGTGTGATGTGAGGTGTCATCACGGTCCCGACGGTAGGAATTTCGGCTTGTGACAAGTTGGTATCATAGCACTAGGTTGCCTAGGTATCATAATTCACGGACAAGCTTAGTAGAGTCTGGGGATCGGTACAGAGACATCTGTACTTATCTCCCAGAGGCTATAAAGTTTAGGAACAAAATTTCACCTTTATTCAACTCTGTCGTGCGACTTTGTTTTCTCAATACTGATTGAAATCTCCTACTCTTATTCACTCGCAGATGGTGAGAACGCATACCGCTTAGCAGCCAGAGCCTCCAGCAGCAGCTCCTACGAGGGGCAGAGGTCGAGGCTGAGGCCGTGCCAGAGGCCGAGGTAGGGGCAGGGACAGGGGCAGGGTTCAGCCTAGATCCCGAGCAGCATCCCTAGTAGTGGAGCCTCGGGTAGAGTTCGATGAGGAGGTTCCAGCTCAGACTAATCCTGCCGGACCAGCTCAGGTCCCCGAGGGGTTTATTGCCACCCCAGTGCTTCAGGATGCTTTGGTCCGATTGGTGGGCCTTATGGAGGGTGTGGCCCAGACTGGCGCATTCCCTATGGCACCAGCCATCTCTCAGGGTGGAGGAGGAGCCCAGTCTCCTGCTACTCACACTCCGGAGCAGATGGCTCCCCAGTATCAGACTCCAACAGCTCATTCAATTGGAGTAGTTTAGCCGGTTGTTGCGGTACAAATTGGAGATGGGTCAGTTATGTCTTATGAGGCCTTGTGGTGATTGGATAGGTTTACTAAGATCTTTCTAGTCCAATTCAGTGGTGCTACTTAGAGTATCCCCAGGAGTATCTTGACAGCTGTCACGAGGCTCTTTGGAACATGGGTATAT
This sequence comes from Nicotiana paniculata, assembly GCA_005239505.1. Lineage (NCBI taxonomy): Eukaryota > Viridiplantae > Streptophyta > Magnoliopsida > Solanales > Solanaceae > Nicotiana > Nicotiana paniculata. The sequence continues at coordinate 70,131 of ML358804.1, read as the reverse complement.
TGAAGACCAATGGGGTCGACTTTGCTTCTTTTCGGATGACTAGTTCCGCCAAGAAATGGTTGAGGGATTATTTGTTGACCAGACCAGGTGGGTCTCCTGCTCTTACTTGGGACCAGTTCACTCATCTCTTCCTAGAGAAGTTTCTGCCTATCACTTTGAGAGAGGAGAGCTGCTGTCAGTTTTAGCGTCTCCAGCAGCGCAGCATGACTGTTACTCAGTATGAGACCCATTTTGAGGATTTGGCCCATCATGATATTCTTCTGCTTCCTACCGAGAGAGAGAGAGAGGGAGAGGAGGTTTATTGAGGGACGTGCTCAGCCTATTAGATTGCTGATGGCTCAGGAAACTGGGAGCAAGATTTCCTTTCAAAAGGCTGCCAATGTCGCCAGGAGAGTCGAGATGGTTCTTTGACAAGCAGGTCAAGGGTCAGACAAGAGACTTCGTCATTCCAGTGAGTTCAATGGTGCCTCTTCTGAAGGCAGGGGTACTTTTGGTAGAGGCTATCCTCCCAGGCCATTCCATTCAGCACTTCAGGCATCCCATGATGCTTCAGTGAGTCGTGGTCCTTATGTGCCTCCTTCTGAGTAGCTAGCCTATAGTGTACCATCAGCTCCTATCAGTGCACCTCCTATTTAGAGTAATTACCGGTGGTCAGCCGACCCCTTCGGATCAGTCTCAGCTTTCACAGCCACAGTATCAGGATGGATGTTTCGAGTGTGGTGGTTATGGGCATATCAAGAGGACATATCCAAGATTATTGGGTGTTCCGCCACAACATCAGAGTTCTCGTGCAATTGTTCCAGCACCAGTTGCTGCACCGCCTGCTCAGCCAGCCAGAGGCAGGGGTCAGGCAACCAGAGGTAGGGGCCAGACTGTTAGAGGTGGAGGTCAGACCATTAGAGGTGGAGGCCCGCCAGCTAGAGGCCGTCCTAGGGATTTGGTTTAGAGTGGTAGGGCCTAACCCCATAATATGCTTTTCCATCTAGACCCGAGGCTGAGTCATCCGATGTTGTTATTAAATGTATTGTTTCAGTTTGAAGTAGAGATGCTTCAGTTCTATTTGATCCAGGTTCTACTTACTCCTATATGTCATCTTATTTTGCTTCATATTTGGTTGTGCCTCGTGATTCTTTGAGTGCCCATGTGTATGTGTCCACACCGGTGGGAGATGCTATTGTTGTAGATCGTGTATATCGTTCGTGTGTGGTCACTATTGGGAGTCTTGAGACCATTGTAGATCTTCTACTCCTCGATATGGTTGATTTCGATGTTATATTAGGTATGGATTGGCTGTCACCTTACCACGCTATATTGGAATATCACGCCAAGACGATGACCTTATCCTTGCTGGGTTGCCTCGATTAGAGTGGAAAGGGACTCCTGGCCATTCTACCACCAGGGTTATCTCTTATATGAAGGCTCGGCGTATGGTCGAGAAGGGGTGTTTGGCTTATTTGGCTTATGTTCGTGATTCTAGTGCGGAGGTTCCTTCTATGGATTTTGTGCCTGTTGTTCATGAGTTTCTAGAGGTATTTCCTGACCTGTCGGGGATGCCACCCGATAGGGGTATTGACTTCTGTATCGATTGATTGAGCTTGGTTCGAGGTAAATGGCTTGTCTAACTTTGTGTGGGGGAAATCCACTTAGGATTTGGTACTAATATTGTTATGTGAGCGCCGTGTGTCACACCTCTTTTTCCCACACAACCCTATTACAAGGTTAAGTTAGAAGAGTTTTTCCAATTAAAATGACATTTTGAAAAAGGATTATTTATTATTTGGAGTTGCCACTTGAAATTGAATTTTGGTATTCCAAGTCACATTTTTTATTTGAATCCCCTTTCAAAAGGAAGGTTTGACTCTTAATTTATGTTCTACAAAAACAGAACACTGAGTAAGGAATTCTGTTTACTAAGGGGAAAGTGTAAGGCACCCCTCGAGTCCCGTGGTTCTAGCACGGTCTCTTTTATTGACTTGTAAGGCTTAAATCAATTTTTGGCTATTCTTTTATCTTATTGGGTTTTTTCTTTTGCCTATTACCACTTAATTAATTATTGTATTTTATTAATTATTTTGACCTAGATGCGGTACACACATATGGTATTTTTTTGAAGTTAGATGTTAAACCAAAGTACGAAATGTACACATGGTTAAAACATAATTATTCTGAATTCAAAGGCATCGAAACGCGGGAATGCGCACATGATCCTTTTATTACTTAAGCATATCAACTCAAGATTCGGGTATGAACACATGGGCTAATGTTTAAAGTAGATCTAAAATTTTTCTAGCATTTTAGAATATTTCAATTATATTGCCTCTTTTAGATTTGAGATATATATTTATATATTTTATTACTTATTGCAACAAGTCTTGAATTAGTTCATGGATCATTTCCTTTCTCACAGTTATTTGTTATGTTTAGAGGATATACTAGAGTAATACAAATATATAAATATGGCATTGATTTGATAAATAATAAAACAAACCAGCTTATTAGTGCTAGATTAATATAAATAATCAATATGCTCTGGACTTAAACAACTCTAAAGATTTTTCTATTTTTATTAAACAAAACCATATTTGACTCACACAAAGACTAGAACATACTTCAAGCTTTTTTCCATTAATGAAAACATGCATAATGATTAACATAGTCCAAAGGCTAGACAATTAACTTATAAAAATATTTAATACCTCAGTTTTATGAAAACTAAAACATCATCCTTAATTCTTAGCTCAATCGACGACCACTTAAGATTGTGGTTGTGTGATGTCAAAATAATTATTAGTTCCACCTAAAATAGACGAGAAAGAGAAAAAAGAACTTTTACAGGATCATAACTGACAAAGACCCAAATGGATCATACTAGATTATTTAATAATTGGAAATCCTTAAAACTTCAACCACGAGATGGAAAATTCATGCCAGTATGATATTTTTAGTTAATCCTACTCATGGAATTTAAATAAAAATGCAAACGTTCCCAACTTTGTTTAGCAAGAAATTATGAGACCTCATAAAGAAATATGGTGATAAATGTGCTATCAATATAAATAAACTCATTGAGATAATATAATTACATATCGAAAAGACAGTAGCCAATGTCTCGAACAAAGGCATGATATTCAGTATTGAAATTTCAAGTAACTTAAGACAACCAACATAAAACTAATTCATCTTTAACATACTATTCAGGATTTATTTAAAAATATCAAAATAGGACTTAAAGAACAAAGACGAACTTTCAAATTCCTTGTGAATATCTAAAACACGTACTATATGAATCCAAACAACAAACGAAACTTCAAAACTCAACCAAATAGTTTTTTTTAGTCTTTCCTTAGTTACTGCCTTTTTCCTTTTTAGATTGCTTTTGTCACCTCTCTTTCTTTCTTTCTTTCTTACTCAATTCCTTACTTTCCTTTTCTCTTTCTGTGAGTTCTCTTCTCCTCTTTATAAAGAAGAATAATGGTGGCTATTTAATCTTGTGCCAAGAATTTGGAATGGGAACGTGAGATTAAAATGAAGAAGAGGGATTGAGACGTGAGTGTGTGTGCTAGTGTAAAGTGACGTGAGAGAGTGGGGATCATGGGGTGAATGTTTGTTAAGGAAATCAGAGTTTTTAGAAAAGGTTTGGTAAAGAGTTTTGTGAATTTTGACGTAGTTTTATTTTATGCATTATGTTTCTTTTTCTTTTTTAAAGATAAATTAAATTGTAAAAATAAGATATTGATCAACCACTTTTTACACCAAGAAAAATATAAGAAAACTAAGTATTTATATGTCACGACCCAAATTCAAACCCAGGTCGTGATGACGCCCAACACCGAAGTCGGGCAAGCCAACATTAGTTTACTAGCGAGATTTCTTTACTTATTTAAATATTTAAGTACTTGTCAAATTTAGATTTAGAAATCATTTAAAGAAAAATGGTCAAGTGAATGCAACTTGGTTAAATGAACTCAAAATATCGTTGCCATAGTATGTGGTATAGCAAAAATAGTAGAAAACCCACTACGTGTACCAAGACCTAGTGTCACAAGTCCACAGGCGACTAGTGGAATATACAAAGTAGACAAAATAAATATACAACCGTCTGAAAGGAGTAGACAGAAATATCAAAAGAAATAGCTGAAACTCCACAGTGCTGCTGAGGAACGCCAGAGAGAGCAGCTCACCGTGTAGTCTAATCCAGAAAGTACTCTCACGATCGTGCTCCGGTATGATAACCAGATGCACCAGCCTCAGAACATGTACAATTAAGTACAGAAGCGTAGCATGAGTACATATAAACAAATATGTACCCAGTGAGTATCCCGTCTAAACTCGAAGAAGTGGTGACGAGAGGTAGACGTATTACTCACTAGGGTCATTAGCAATAATATAATTAAACATGTTTAATCAAGATTAACAATTATGGAAATCAAGTAGACATGGAATATCAAGTATGTGAACTACCACCCGCCGCAAGTTCCAAATAAAAACATTAATAAAATTCCAAAGTCACCTACCACATAAAAAAATTAATTTGAAAATATTAATAAGACACTCAGTCAAATACATAGCATATAGTATGCCGAGGCGTACGGCCAAAGCGACACAAAAATTAAATGTGCACCGTCGAAGGGTCGAACGGCTCGAACCATAGATGCATCTATTACCCCGCTCGTAAATCGATCGTGCGACGCGGTTGACATAATATAAGGCTACCCCACTCACGAATCGTACATGCGACACGGGTGCTCGTATACATACACAGAATTATCAGGAAATTCCGAAAATATAGAGTTCACACTTGGAAAACAAGAATCATGGAAATAGCAAGATTTAATGTAACCTTCCATTTTCTCATGCTAGTTTCAAGGATAATAATCGACTAGGAATAAAGAGAGGTTTCTTAACATCCTATAGCCTCCCGAAGATAAATACAGACGTCTTTGTATCGATCCGCAAGACTCTACTAGATTTTCCTGTGAATTGTGAGACCTACGTGAACCTAGAGCTCTGATACCATGTTGTCACGACCCAAATTCCAACTCAGGTCGTAATGGCGCCCAACACCGGAGTCGGGCAAGCAAACATTTGTTTACTAGCGAGATTTCTTTACTTATTTAAATATTTAAGTACTTGTCAAATTTAGATTTAAAAATCATTTAAAGAAAACGGTCAAGTGAATGAAACTTGGTTAAATGAACTCAAAATATCATTTCCATCATATGTGGTATAGCAAAAATAGTAGAAAACCCACTACGTGTGCCAAGACCTAGTGTCACAAGTCCACAGGTGACTAGTGGAATATACAAAGTAGACGAAATAAATATACAACCGTCTGAAAGGAGTAGACAGAAATATCAAAAGAAATAGCAGAAACTCCACAGTGCTGCTGAGGAACGCCAGAGAGAGCAGCTCACCGTGTAGTCTAATCCAGAAAGTACTCTCACGATCGCGCTCAGGTATGATAACCAGATGCACCAGCCTCAGAACCTGTACAATTAAGTACAGAAGCGTAGCATGAGTACATATAAACAAATATGTATCCAGTGAGTATCCCGTCTAAACTCGAAGAAGTAGTGACGAGAGGTAGACGTATTACTCACTAGGGTCATTAGCAATAATATAATTAAAAAAGTTTAATCAGGATTAACAATTATGGAAATCAAGTAGACATGGAATATCAAGTATGTGAACTACCACATGCCGCAAGTGCCAAATAAAAACATTAATAAGTGTCGAAAGTCCCCTACCACATAGAACAATTAATTTGAAAATATTAATAAGACACTCAGTCAAATACATAGCATATAGTATGCCGAGGCGTACGGCCAAAGCGACACAAAAATTAAATGTGCACCGTCGAAGGGTCGAACGGCTCGAACCATAGATGCATCTATTACCCCGCTCGTAAATCGATCGTGCGACGCGGTTGACATAATATAAGGCTACCCCACTCACGAATCGTACATGCGACACGGGTGCTCGTATACATACACAGAATTATCAGGAAATTCCGAAAATATAGAGTTCACACTTGGAAAACAAGAATCATGGAAATAGCAAGATTTAATGTAACCTTCCATTTTCTCATGCTAGTTTCAAGGATAATAATCGACTAGGAATACATGCAGGGATAAGTAAGGCATATAAGAATGCTTGTGAGTCCTAAAAACAGCCCGGCATAACATAGTAGTAGCTACGCACGGACTCTCGTCACCTCGTGCATTCGTAGCCCCCGCAAATAAGGACAATTCAATCATTTATAATTACCTATGGGGAAAATTCCCTCTTATAAGGTTAGAAAGGACACTCACCTCGCTCCCCGGGTCAAGAACGCTCCCGAACTCCAAACTCTACCCCCGAGAACTCGAAACTAGTCAAATATTATATAAATACATTAATATACACTCAAAAGTATGAAATTCTCTTACTAGCTTAGCTAATTTATCTTTCTTGAAGAAATCCCTAAATACACCACTAGACCAACATGCTCGGATTCCGGAAATTTTCGAAGAAAAAACTCACCCATAGCCTAAGGATCATGAATATATAGTTTTTACATGATTTCATGGTAGAAAAGTGGTGAAATTCCCTAAAGTTCATCAACCCTAGGTTTTCACCCTAACCCCTTTGATTTCCACTAATTAGGTATTAGTCTACCTAAGATTTAGTGTAATAATCTAACATTTAAATGGAAATTACTTATCTTTTAATAGCTAGGCCGAATACCCTCTTGAAAGCTCTCAAAATCGCCAATGGAGGAGAAGAAAAATGGTGAAAAATGGTTAAGTCCGAATTAAATGGGCTCACTGCCTTCAGTGACCTCGCACCTGCGGCTCGAGGACCGAACCTGTGGTCCCGCACTTGCGAGCCATTGGTCGCACCTGCGGATTTTTGGCAAGGAGCCTGGGGATCGCACCTGCGGTAGAAATTTCGCACCAGTGGACCCGCTCCTACTGAGAAGGTTCCCCACATGTGAAGGTAGGACTTTCCTCCTGGGAGTCGCACCTGTGAGGCCTCGACCACAGAAGCGGTCTCGCACCTGCGATCTGGGCAACCGCACCTGCGGTCACACCAGACCTGGTGCACCAGCAGCTTAATCTGCTGGTTTTTGGCCCCGTATGGTGTCCGGGAGGCACCTGGGCCCACCCGAACCCCCATGCAATTATACCAACAAGTCCTAAATCATATTACGGACTTGTTTGAGCCTTCGGAACACCCAAAACAACGCTAAATCTCGAAATCGCTCCTCAAAACCCCCTAGAATCAAACTTAAGAATTTTCAAGTTCTTGAATTCGGTTCAATGCGCCGAACCGGCCTATACCACTCCGAATGACACCAAATTTTGCAAGCAAGTCATAAATGACATAACGGAACTACTCCCGGTCTCGAAATTCTGTTCGGACTTCGATAACTCAAAAACACGTCCCAAACCAAATTATGAACTTAAGGAAACTCTATTTTAGCTATTTGGCGTCGAAACGCTCCCGGGTTATCCAAAACCCATTCCGGACATATGCACAAGTCTGAAATCATCATACGAAGCTACTGGAATTGGCGAAACTCAATTCCGAGGTCGTTTACTCTGAATGTTGACCGAAGTCAAACTTGGCCTTAAAAGCCAAATCTTAAGGAACCAAGTGTTCCTATATTACCCTATACACTTCCGAATCCCGAACCACCCGTCCCCGCAAGTCATGAATCACTAAAAGCCGCTACGGGAAGTCTTATTTAGGGGAACGGAGTCCGAATACGCAAAACGACCGGTCGAGTCGTTACATTATATATAATTCAAATAATACTAAGAAAAAATAGCTATCTTACTTATTAATATTCTAATTAAAAGAAAGAAAATATTTTTTGTAAATTTTTTGTTTCTCTTCAGAAACAGAATTTGTATTCTAAGAGTGTGAATATTTTTTGTATTTTTTTAAAAATGTTTTTGTCAAACAACGCCTATTATAAGTAAGCTAAAAGTTTAAAATATCAAGATTAGACATAAAAGAAATATTTACACTAAAATAGTATAGAATTCAGGTATGATAAAAAATTAGTTGTTCACACCGTGTACGCGAGGTGACGAGTGCATACACGGGCTATTTATTTAAAAACCTGATTTTTACTGAGTAATTACCTGTTTTCACCTTAATTGAATATACTAGCACGCGTAGCTATCCTGTTAGCTTAGAATAACATGTCTACGTGCCTTAATTGCTTAATTGAACTCGTTGCAACATGCCTATTGAATCCATATTTCTTTTCCAGACTTGTGCTTAGTCTAGACTGTAGATTCTCTCGTTGTACTTACCGTCTAAATTGATTATGCTGTGCATTTACTTTGGGACTACGGGACGGATCCCAGGAGATCCCCATGTATGTTTACTTTTAGGACTACGGGACAGTATCCCAGAAGATCCCCCTGTACATTTATTTTTGAGACTACGAGGCGGTACCTCGGGAGTTCTCCTTGCAAATTTACTTTTGAGACTACGAGGTGGTCCCTCGAGAGTTCTCCCTGCATATTTACTTTTGGGAATACGAGACGGTATCTCGGGAGATCCCCTGTTACTTATTTCCTTGTACTATTCTGTTATTTCATTATGTTTCCTTTGTTGAACTCTAGTATCTTATTATATTGCTTATTCCCTTATTTTTATTATTTTACCCCAGTGGGCCTGACCTGACCTCGTCATACTCGATTGAGGTTAGGCTTGGCACTTACTGGGTACCAATTGTGGTGTGCTCATGCTACTCTTCTGCACATGTTTTGCGTGCAGATTCAGACGCTCATTATCAGCCGCATATCTGTGAGTTCGAGGCACCTGTTGGAGACTTCAAGGTATATCTACCACGTTCGCAGATCTCGGAATCTCCTTCTATTCTTCCCCGTGTCAAACACTTTTATGTATTTGTTTTTACTAGATTCCGGTGTATAGCGGTGTTATTTACTTTCTATATCTTGTGACTCATACCATTTCGAGTTTTGGGAAAGTTGTGTAAGTAGAGTTTTGTTATTGTACATGCCGAGCGACATTGTTTTATTTATCCAATGTCTATTATAGTTACAAGTCAAGCTTTTTTTTTCTTGATATTGGTATTTTTTGTGAATTGTTAGGCTTACCTAGTCGTAGAGTATAGGTGTCTTCACGACGAGGTTCGGAGGGATGTTTGGGTCGTGACAAGTTGGTATCAGAGTTCTAGGTTCATAGGAGTCGTGAATCAGAAGTCGGTTTATTAGAGTCTCGCAGATCGGTACGTAGACGTCCGCACTCATCTTCATGAGGCTTTGGAACTGTTAGGAACAATCATTCTTCTTTTTATTCCTTGTTGTGCGAGTTATTGGCATCAAAATTCTAAACTTCTCTATTCTATTCTTTCTCACATATGGTGAGGACCCATACCGGGAAATATAACGACCAGGCACCCGTGGCGCCTGCTAGAGCCGCCAGAGGCCGGGGCCGGGTTAGAGGACGACCACGCGGTGCCACCAGAGCACCCGTGTGAGGTGCGATAGAGGATCCCCCAACAGCTCCAGCTAGAGGGCCGTCACCAGAGGTTCCTATTGCTGCACCAGCCCTCCAGGAGACTCCAGCCCAGTTCATGAGAATGTTCAACACCTTAGCTTAGGCTGGATTGATCCTATTAGCTCCCGCCACATCTCAGTCCGGGGGAGGGGCTTAGACTCCCGCAACCTGTACTCCTGAGCAGAGGTTCTAGGTTGATCAGGCCCCAGAGTTCATCCCTATACAACCGGTAGCTCCAGTTTAACATGAGACTAGGAAAATCGCTTCTGAGGGAGAGAAGCTTGGACTTGAGAGGTACAAGAAGTACCACCCACCTACCTTCAGCGGATTGGCTACAAATGATACTCAGATTTTTCTGGAGGAGTTTCATCGTACTCTCCGTACTATGGGCGTAGCAAAGACGAGTGGAGTTTCTTTTACCACTTTCCATCTTAGAGAAGTAGTCTATCAGTGGTGGCGTGCTTATGAGTTAAGTAATCCGTACGAGGCAGCCTCAGTTACATGGACTCAGTTCTCAGACATATTTTTGAGAGAGTATGTCCCTTAGAGCCTCAGGGATTCATGGCGTGCAGATTTTGAGGAGTTGCGACAGGGTGCTAAGACTGTGTCAGAGTATGCAGTCCGTTTCAGTGATTTGGCCCGACATGCACCGGTCTTGGTTGACACTGTTTGAGAGAGGGTTCGACATTTTATTGAGGGACTTCACCCCAACATCCGGATCAGTATGTCCAGGGAGTTAGAGATGGATATTTCTTATCAGTAGGTTGTGAGTATTACCAGGAGATTGGAGGGCATGCTATCTCGGGACAGAGAGGAAAGAAAGGCCAAGGGGTCTCGAGAGTTTGGCACTTACAGTGGTACTCAAGCCCCAATTGTCGTTCGACATGGTAAGGGCTATGTGAGTCGCCCTGTTCATTCAGCACTTCCAGCCGCTAGTGGTGTTCCAGCCCCTTCTAGGCCCCACGAGCCTTATTATGCACCGCCAGTATCTAGTGTGCCTCCTGCTCGGGGTGCTTTTAGCAGCCAGTCCAGCAGACCTGGACCGATTTAGCCATAGAATCCACACCCTCTGAGAAGTTGTTTTAAGTGTGGCGACACTCGCCATATGGTGAGGGATTACCCCAAACATAGGAGGGGTGCACCTCCACAAACTTCTCAGCCACCATGTGCTCGGCTGAGTCCTCAAGCTATGATTCCAGCACCAGCTACATCCCCCACCTACTCAACCAGCTCGAGATGGAGGTCGGGGAGGTCGAGGTTGACCTAGAGAGAGAGGCCAGGATAGGTATTATGCTCTTCTGGACCGTACTGAGGCAGTTGCTTCCAACTCTGTCATTATAGGTATTGTTCCAGTCTATCATAGATATGCATCGGTATTATTTTACACAGGCTCTACATATTCCTATGTGTGCTCTTATTTTTCCCCACATTTGGGCGTATCTCGGGATTCTTTGAGTTCCCCTATTTATGTGTCCACTCCTGTGGGAGACTCTCTTGTTGTGGACCGCATGTATCGATCATGTTTGATTTCTCTTAGTGGTTTTGAGACCAGAGTCAATTTATTATTACTCAGCACGGTAGAATTTGATGTTATCTTGGGCATGGACTGGTTGTCACCCCAATATGCTATTCTTGATTTTCACGCTAAGAGCGTGACGCTGGCTATGCCAGGCTTACCGCGATTAGAGTGGAGAGGTACCTTAGAGTATACTTCCAACAAAGTTATTTCCTTTCTTAAAGCTGATTGATTGAAAAGGGTTGTGACGCGTATCTAGCTTATGTGAGAGATGTCAGTATTGATACCCCTTTCGTTGAGTCAGTTCCAGTAGTGAGGGACTTCCCAGATGTGTTTCCAACTGATCTTTCCATCATGGCGCCATTTTGTACCACCCAAGGAAGACCAATGTGGTGGCCGATGCTTTGAGTCGCCGGGAAGAGAGTTTGGGGAGTTTAGCATATCTTCCAGCAGTATAGAGGCCCTTAGCATTGGATGTTCAGGTCTTAGCCAGCGAGTTTGTGAGATTGGATATTTCTAAGCCGAGTCGAGTATTGGCTTGTGTGGTCTCTTGGTCTTCTCTTTATGATTGTATCGAGGAGCGTCAGTATGATGACCCCCACCTGCATGTCCTTAAGGACACGATCCAGCACGGTGATGCTAAGGAGGTCACTATTGGGGATGATGGCGCATTGAGGATGTAGGGCATGCTATGTGTGCCTAATGTAGATGGTTTGCGTGATTTGATTCGTCAGGAGGCTCATAGCGCGCGGTACTCCATTCATCCGGGTGCCGCAAAGATGTATCAGGACTTGAGACAACATTAATGGTGGAGGAGGATGGACAAGGACCTAGTGGAGTATGTTGCATGGTGCCTAAATTGCTAGCAGGTGAAGTATGAGCATCATCGGTCGGGTGGGTTGCTTCAGAAGTTAGAGATTTTAGAGTGGAAATGGGAGCGGATCACTGTGGAATTCGTCGTTAGACTCCCACGGACTCAGTGAAGGTTTGGGTGATTGTGGATAGGCTGACCAAGTCAGCTCATTTCATTCCTATGATGACTACATATTCTTCCGAGCAGCTGGCTCAAATCTACATCCGCGAGATTGTCAGGCTTCATGGCATACCGATATCTATCATCTCTAACTGGGGTATGCAGTTTACATCACGGTTCTAGAGGGCCGTACAACATGGGTTGGGTACTCGAGTGGAGCTGAGCACAGTATTTCACCCTCAGACAGACGGATAGTCCGAGCGCACTATTCAGATATTAGAGGATATGCTCTGTGCGTGTGTGATAGAGTTTGGAGGATCGTGGGATCAATTCTTGCCACTTGTTGAGTTTGCCTACAACAATAGTTATCAGTAGAGCATCCAAATGGCACCGTATGAGGCTTTGTATGGTAGGCGGTGTCGGTCTCCAGTGGGTTGGTTCAAGCCGGGGGAGGCCAGATTATTGGGTACAGACTTGGTCCAGGATGCCCTGGATAAGGTGAAGGTGATTCAGGATCGACTTTGCACAGTCCAATCCAGACAGAAGAGTTATGCAGACCGGAAGGTTCACGATGTAGCATTCATGGTTGGAGAGCGGGTCTTGCTCTCGGTATCGCCTATGAAGGCGTTATGAGGTTCAGAAAGAAGTTCAAGATGATCCCAAGGTACATTGGTCCTTTTGAGGTGTTACGACGTGTTGGGAGGTTGCTTATGAGATTGCCTTAGTTCCCAGCCTAGTAGGGGTTCATCTAGTATTTCACGTTTCTATGCTTCGGAAATATCACGGTGATCTGGCTCATGTGTTGGATTTCAGCTCAGTCCAATTGGACAAGTATCTATCTTATGTTGAGGAGCCATTGCCTATTTTGGACAAGCAGGCCAGAAAGCTAAGGTCAAAGAACATTACTTCTGCAAAGGTGCAGTGGATGCGTCAGCCGGTCGAGGAGGCGGCTTGGGAGATCGAGCAGGATATGCGCAATTGATATCCTCATCTTTTCACCGCTTCAGGTATGTCTTTATACTCGTTCAAGGACGAATGATTGTTTTAAGAGGGGGTGGATGTAATGAATCAGCTGGTCATTTTGAGAGTTATAGCCCCGATCCCCTGTCCACTACTTTCCCCATGTCTTTTGATTATGTGTCTCACTGGGAGGTGTTGGTCATGGTTTCAGAGTGTTTTGGACACTTAGTCCCTAAACGGAAGCTTAAGTCTCAGGATTATGACTGTGGTCGGAACTGTGTTAAGACGACTCCGGAATGGAGTTCCCTCGGTTCCGTTAACTCCGTTAGGTGATTTTGGACTTAGGGGCGTGTCTGTATTGTGTTTTGGAGGTTGCTGGCTCATTTAGGCTTGCAATGGAGAAAGTTGTCCTTTTGGAGATTCTAACTGGTAGTGGACTCATTTATATCGGGGTCGGATTCCAATTCTGGAAGTTGGAGTAGGTTTGTAAGGTTGATTATGACTTGTGTGCAAAATTTGAGATCAATCGGGCGTGGTTTGGTAGGTTTCAGCATCATTTGTCGAATTTGGAAGTTTCAAGTTCTTTAAGTTTGAATTGGAGGGTGAACTATGTTTTTAGCATGGTTTGGTGTGGTTCGAGGGCTCGACTAAGTTCGTATGGTGTTTTAGGACTGGTTGGTATGTTTGGTTGAGTTCCTAGGGGCCTCGGGTGTGTTTCAGATGCTTAACAGATGAAATATTGGACGTATGCAATTTATGAAGTTTGCTAGTTTCTGGTGTTTCGTACCTGCGGTGGGAAGACCATAGGTGCGGACTCGCACGTGCGGAGTGAAGGGCACAAGTACGTTTTTGGTAAAGAAAGTCTGTGAGCGCAGGTGCGAGATGGGAGCAGCATCTGCGCATCTGTAGATGCAGAGTGATGGTCGTAGGAGCGGTATGGGCAGCCTGGGCAGGGGCCATAGATGCGGAAGTTAAACCGTAGGAACAGGTTCGCAGGTGCGTCCAAATGCTCGTAGATGCGGTCCCAGCCAGTTAAGTTATTTTCAAACCTACGATGGATTTCCCGCAGGTCCGGTCGAAGACTCGCAGAAACGAGTTTACTGGGCAGAAAATAGGATTTCGAGGGTTGATTTCCCATTTTGATTTTGGGAGTTTGAGAGCGCCGTGTGAGACGATTTCTCGATGCTTCTTCAAGGAGATTGTTGGGATTCGGTCCATTCGGAGTCAGATATTTGTTGGAAGAACATTGCTATCGATTGATTGACCTTGGTTTGAGGTAAGTGGCTTGCCTAGCTTTGGGGGAAATCCCCTTAGGACTTTGTACTGATATTGCTATGTGAGAGCGGTGTATGCGAGGTGACGAGTTCGTACACAGGCTATTTATTGTAAACCTGATTTTTACTGAGTAATTACCTATGTTCACCTTAATTGAATATACTAGCATGCGTAGCTATCCTGTTAGCTTAGAATAACATGTCTACGTCCTTAATTTCTTAATTGAACTCGTTGCAACATGCCTATTGAATCCCTGTTTCTTTTCCCGACTTGTACTTAGCAAGACTGTAGATTCTCTTGTTGTACTTACGGTCGAAAATTGATTGCGCTGTGTATTTACTTTGGGACTACGGGACGGTATCCTGGGAGATCCCCTCTGTATGTTTACTTTAGGGACTACGGGATGGTATCTCGGGAGATCCCCTTGCACATTTACTTTTGGGACTACGGGGCAGTACCTCGAGAATTATCCTTGCACATTTACTTTTGAGACTACGAAGGCAGTCCCTCGGGAGTTCTCCCTGCATATTTACTTTTGGGACTACGAGACGGTATCTCGGGAGATCCCATGTTGATTATTTCCGTGTACTGTTCTGTTATTTCATTGCGTTTTCCTTTGTTGAACTCTAGTATCTTATTATACTGCTTATTCTCCTATTTTTATTATTTTACAATAGTGGGCCTGACCTGACCTCATCCCTACTCGACATAGGTTAGGCTCGACACTTACTGTGTACCAATTGTGGTGTACTCATGCTACTCTTCTGCACTTTTTTTATGTTCAGATTCAAGTGCTCGTTATCAGCCGCAGAATCCGTGAGTTCAAGGTAGTTGTTGGAGACTTCAAGGTATATTTACCGCATCCACAGACGTCGGAGTCTCCTTCTATACTTCCCTGTGTCAAACACTTTTCTGTATTTATTTTTACTAGATGCCAGTGTATAGAGGTGTTATTTACTTTCTATATCTTGTGACTCATGAAATTCCGGGTTTTGGGAAAGCTGGGTAAGTAGAGTTTGGTTATTGTACATGTTGAGCGGCATTGTTTTGTTTATCCAGTATCTATTGCAGTTAGAAGTCAAACTTTGTTTTTTTCTCGATATTTGTATTTTATGTTCATTGTTAGGCTTACTTAGTCGTATAGACTAGGTGCTGTCACGACGAGGTTTGGAGGGATGTTTGGGTTGTGACATACATCTAGTCGAGTTATCTCTTTTATGAAGGCTCGACACATGGTCGAGAAGGGTTGTTTGGCTTATCTAGACTACGTTTAGGATACTACCGCAGATTCTCCAACGTTTGATTCATTGGCAGTAGTCCGGGAGTTCGCCAATGTGTTTCCTTCTGACCTTCCAAGCATGCCACCAGATTGTAATACTGATTTCTGTATGGAGTTGGCTCCAGGTACCCATCCTATATCTATTCCACCGTACCATATGGTTGCGAAAGAATTGAAGGAGTTGACGGAACAACTTGAGGAGTTGCTAGAAAAAGGGTTCGTCAGGCCGAGTGTATCACCTTGGGGTGCACCAGTATTATTTGCAAAGAAGAAATATGGGACTTGCGGATGTGCATTGATTACCTCCAGTTGAACAAAGTCACTATTAAGAACAAGTACTCATTGCCGCGTATTGATGATTTGTTTGACCAATTGCAGGATGCTAGGGTGTTCTCTAATATTTACTTGAGATCGGGGTACCATCAATTGAAGATTCAGGACTCAGATGTTCCGAAGACTGCTTTCCGTACTAGATATGGCCATTATGAGTTTCTAGTGATTTCCTTCGGTTTGACTAATGTCGTAGTGGCGTTTATGGACTTGATGAACATGGTATTCACAAATTACATTGATTTGTTTGTCATTGTCTTCATTGATAACATTTTGACTTACTCACGTAGCATGGAGGAGCACGAGCAGCATTTGAGAGTGGTGCTTCAGACCTCGCGGGAGCAGAAGCTATATGCTAAGTTCTCCAAGTGTCAGTTTTGATTAGATTCTGTGGCACTCTTAGGGCATGTGGTATCAGGCGAGGGAATTAAGGTGGATCCCATGAAGATTGAGGCGGTTCAAAGTTGGTCTCGTCCTACGTCGGCGACTGAGATCAAGAGCTTCTTGGGGTTAGCAGGTTATTATTGCCGGTCCATGGAGGGCTTCTCATCTACTGCAACACCTTTGACTATATTTACCCAGAAGGGAGCTCAATTTTGTTAGTCCGATGATTGTGAGGCGAGCTTCCAGAATCTCAAGACAGCTTTGACCACAACACCAGTTCTTGTGTTGTCTTCCGGTTCGAGGATGTATACTGTGTATTTTGATGCTTCACGCGTTGGCTTGGGTTGTGTATTGATACAGGAGGGGCGAGTTATTGCATATGCTTCACGTCAACTGAAGCCCCATGAGAAAAATTATCCTGTGCACGATTTGGAGTTGGCCGGGATTGTTCATGCTCTTAAGATTTGGAGGCATTATCTATATGGGCTGTCCTGTGAGGTTTACACTAATCATCGTAGTTTGCACAATTTATTCAAGCAAAGGGATCTCAATTTGAGGCAGCTTAGATGGCTTGAGTTACTGAAGGATTATGACATCATTATTTATCATCCGGGCAAAACGAATGTAGTCGCGGATGCCTTGAGTAGGAAGGCATAGAATATGGGTAGCTTGGCATTCATTTCAGCAGAGGATAGACCACTAGCCTTGGACATTCAGTCCTTGGTTAACAGACTTGTGAGGTTGGATATTTCAGAGCCCATCAAAGTTCTTGCTTGTGTCATTGCCCAGTTTTCACTATTGGAGCATATCAAGGCTCGATAGTTTGATGATTTTCACCTGTTGGTTCTCAGAGAGACGGTACTACTGGGTGGTGCTAAGGAGGTTTCTATTGGCGATTATGGTGTCCTGCGACTTCAGGGTCATCTATGTGTTCCTAATGTTGATTGCTTGAGGGAAAGGATTCTAGAGGAGGCGCACAGTTCTCGATATTCCATTCATCCAGGTGCTATGAATATGTATCGTTACCTGAGACATCATTATTGGTGGCGGAGGATGAAGAAATACATAGTTGACTATGTACCTAGATGCCTAAATTGCCAGTAGGTTAAGTACGAGCACCAGAGAGGTCTACTCCAGCAGATCACTATACCTGAGTGGAAGTAGGAGCACATTAATATGGACTTCATAGTTAGGTTGGCGTGAACTCTGCGGAAGTTTGATGCGGTTTGCGTCATTATAGACAGACTGACCAAGTCGGCACACTTCATTCCTGTGATGACTATGTATACTTCAGAGAGATTGGCCCAGATTTATATCCAGGAGATAGTTCGGCTGCATGGTGTGCCTATTTCCATCATTTCTGACAGAGGTCCTCAGTTTACTTCACATTTATGAAGAGCAGTAGAGAGTGAATTGGGGACCTGCGTAGATCTCAGCACAACATTTCATCCACAGACCGACGGGTAGTCAGAGCGGACAGTTCAGATATTGGAGGACATGATCAGAGCATGTGTGATTCACTTTGGAGGATAGTGGGATCGGTTCTTTCCTTTGGCCGAGTTTCCTTACAACAATAGTTATCAGTCCAACATCGAGATGGCTCCATTCGAGGATTTATATGGTCGGCTGTGTCGTTCTCCCATTGGGTGGTTTGATCCCGGCGAGGCTAGGTTGTATAGTACTGATTTGGTGAAGGATGTCTTGGAAAAGGTAAGGTTGATTCAGGGGCGACTCCGCATAGCACAATCCCGGCAGAAGAGTTACACGGATTAGAAGGCGCGTGATTTATCATTTATGGTAGGCGAGAAGGTTCTCTTAAAAGTCTCGCCGATGAAGGGAATCATGAGGTTCGGGAAGAAGGGCAAGTTGAGGCCAAAATTTATAGGCCTATTTGAGGTGTTGAGGAGAGTTGGGGAGGATGCTTATGAGCTTGCTTTTCCTGCCAGTTTATCGGGAGTTCATCCGATTTTCCACGTGTCGATTCTCCAGAGGTATCATCCCCACTTGTCACATGTGTTAGACTCGTTTGAGGATGAACGTTTGTTTAAGAGGTGGAGAATGTAACGACCTGACCGGTCATTTTGCTTTCTATAATCTTGTTACCCTAAATAAGACTCCTCATATGTGCTTTTACTATTTTATGACTTGCATGGATGGTTAGTTTAATATTTATAAGGGTTCGGGTTGAAATCAAAACATTTGGTTCCGTAAGTTGGCCTTAAAAGGCTAAGTTTGACTTCGGTCAAAATTTTGAGTAAACGACCTTGGAATCAGGATTTGACGGTTCCGATATGTTCGTATGATGATTTCGGACTTAGACGTATGCTTGGATCGGGTTTTGGATGATCCAGGAACGTTTCGGCGCCTAATATTGAAAGTTGGTTCTTTGAAGGTTTAGAAGTTCTTTAAATTTGGTTTGGAGCGGGTTTTGGTGATATCGAGGTCCAAATGGAATTCCAAGACCGGAAATAGTTCTGTAATGTCATTTAAGACTTGCACAAAGTTTGGTGTCATTCCGAGTTGATTTGATATGAATCGGACGAGCAGAAGTCTTTTTAGAAGTTTTTGAGTTCATGAGTCAATCCATGCATTTTGGCATCCGATTCATAGTTTTTGATGTTATTTAAGTATTTTGACCACTCGAGCGAGTTTGTATGAGGTTATTAGACTTGTGTGGGTAGTTGGTGTGGAGCCCCGAGGGCTCTGGTGAGTTTCGGATGTGTGGTAGGAGTAGAAAACACTCTTGGTGTTTCTTGGAAGTTGTTGCAGGTCTCGCAAATGCGAGAATTGTTTCACATTTTCAAATATCGGATTTGCAAGGAAGGCTTCACAATTGAGAAGAATCCTGAGCTGGTCAGTGTTCGCATTTGCGACTCTTTGATGACATTTGCGACCCCAGCAGAGTCCGCATTTGTGACCCCTTTTGTCGCATTTGCGACACTTGCAGAGGGAGCCCAGGTTCGCATTTGCGATGTGTTTATTGCATTTTCCACCTTCGCATTTGAGAACCAGATGTCGCAAATGCGATATCTGAGACCTGTGCACAACTTATTAAATGCGGGACTTAGAACATTTAGTTCATTTTGTTTCATCTCTTGGGTGATTTTTGAAGCTTTTGGAAGAGGGTTTTCACCTAACACTTTGAGGTAAGTAATTTCTATACAACATGAGTTAAATACATAGATTTTAGATATATTAATATGTAAAAATTGGTGAAATCAGGGGTTTAGATTAAAACCTAGGTTTTGGATAAAATTGAGATTTGACCACGAAAATGGTTATGGAATTTGATAAAAATCATATATTTATGAACCTAAGGTTATGAGTAACAACTTTCTTCGATAATATTCGGAATTTGGACACGTGGGCCCTGGGGTGAATTTTGAGAACCTTGGGTTGGGTAACCTCTTAAATAGTTGGAATACGAACTTTTGAGTATGTATTGATTAGTTTATATACTATTTGATTAGTTTTGAGTTGCTTCAGCACCGAATGTAGGGTGTGAGCATATTCTTGGACCGGAAAGTAGGCCTTGAGACGAGGTAAGTCTCTTTTCTAACCTTGTAAGAGGGAATTAACCCTATAGGTGAACTTAAATTGATATGATCTTCTATTGGTGGGGGGCTACGTATGTACGATGTGACGAGAGTCCGTGCGTAGCTACTATTCATGCTTTTGTCTGGGTAGATTTAGGCTTACATCATGCTTTGTTGATATTGTTGTTTGTTTGTACTTATTATTTGTTGGATAGAAGCGGAAGTTAAGGGTTTCAACATTTTTAAAGTTTCAAGTTGAATTTCTTATTATATTTGAAAGGAATCGAGAAATATTATGATAAATTTAGAAAAATCTATGTTCAACCGCTTCGCAGCTATATTCCGTAAGCGGGGTAAAGTTCCACTACTCTCATGGAAGCAGGTCGTTCGTCTCGACAGGATTTATTGATATATTATATGGTTTGGACCGTTCGACCCTCGGCAGTGCACAATATATTATTATGTATATTTGGATCGGGCCGAACGTCCTCAGCATGACTCATGCGTAATGATACCGAAATCCCTTTTTATATTTAATATTGTTTCACGGACTTGAAAGGTGAAAGGAATAGATGAGAGTAATGATTTGGTTCTTACTTGAAAGAAGGCTTGCTGACTTACTTTTTGTTTTGAGCTCTATTATCAATGTATATTTCATGCTTAATTAGAACTTCACATTATTATGTTTTTGGCCCATAGTAAGTGTTGAAATCGACCCCTCGTCATTACTTTTTCAAGGTTAGACTAGATACTTACTGGGTACATGTTATTTATGTACTCACGCTACACTTCTGCACTTGATGTGCAGGATCTGAGGCAGGTGCATCTGGATATCAATCCGGCGCACACGCTTGATTTACACTTAGAGACTTCACGGTGAGCTGCTTTCCGAGCCGTCCTGCAGCAGCTTGAGTCTTCCTTTTGTTCATTGCTGTTTATTTCCTTTTCAGATAGTAGACTAGTATTCTTTTGTTTATTCTACTAGAATGCCCATATACTTGTGACACCAGGTCTCGGCACGCATACTAGTAGACTTATGGTTTTGGATTTATTGTTATGACTTGATTTGCACTCTGTTGCTTTTGTTTAATTATTTTATAGCTGTAAATTATAACTTTTATCAATGAGGAATGTTATTCACTTAGCAAACATATTAACAGTGAAAATCACTAGATTTATTAGTATTGTCTTGCCTAATCGGTGTTGTCATCACGGCCTATAATGAAATTGAGTCGTGACACTTATTGCATCAACTCATAATGGGATATGAATATGTAATTTCTAAACTTCTGTAAGCATATTATTTCATTTGGTATACGTAGAAATCTTTAGCAATATCAAGTATGTTAGAACTTTAAAATATCCAAAAAGAAACTGAAATAGTGCTAAAACTTACACAATAAAGATACAATTCTCCGTTAGTTTTCATATTATTAACAACATTACTACTCTTTTCTTGGTCCGTCAACGACTGTGATTATGTTCGTCATTGCTCCAAATACTCATATTGAAGTAGCACAGAAGAAGTACAACTCTCAACTTTATCACTTGACGAACTCGTAGCAGATATATTGCTTGATGATAGTAATACACGCGTTTCTCGTTGTTCCAAAATCTAAATAATTTTGGTTCTAGAATTCTTATTCAAGAAGTTCACCAACAAACAAATTAGGTTGGTGAATGTATTAATCAACTAAGAAACTAAACCCTAGTTACCATAAAAAATCAAAATTAAAATAATAACTGACGTTTCTTAACTCTTGAAAGATGTATATACCACATTTTAAGGAGAAATTCATTTATACTTTCTAATAAATGAAATCATCTTGTAAATTAAACTTTAAGTAAGATTAGCATAAAAAAGAAAATAAATTATATTTGTTATGAAACAATAAAAGAACAAGAACAATATTGCAGAGAAAGAGAGAGGAAATTCTTATTGAATTTTTGGGATGAATTACAATGGAAGAGGACCTCTCTATTTATAGGGAAAAAGTGACTTAGCCACCAAGTAACAAACCCTAGAATCTCTCTAGAATATAGACATTCACCATAAATACAATTCTATTTATAACACTCCCCCTTGAATGTCTATTCAACAAATAATGTGCCTCATTAAAACTTTAACTAACATAAAACCCAATGGGAAAAAAATTATAGAAAAGGAAAAAGAGTACACGTGTTTAGAAATGCACCTTTTGGTTGCCTCGTTAAAAACCTTGCAAGGAAAACCCAGTGGGACAAAACCTTGTAAGGGAAAAAGAGTGCAACGCGCATTAACTCCCCCTGGTGAGAGCATCAATTCACATACTTGAGCCTTAGCATCCCAATCTTGTGTATTAGCTTCTTGAAGGTTGACGTTGGTAGATATTTTGTGAACAAATCAGCCATATTATCACTTGAACGAATCTGTTGCACACTAATATCACCATTCTTTTGAAGATCATCTGTGAAGAATAACTTTGGTGAAATATGCTTTGTCCTATCTCCTTTTATGAATCCTCCCTTCAATTGTGTTATGCATGCTGCATTGTCTTCATACAAAATTGTGAGTAATTTGTCACACTTCAAACCACATTTGTCTCGAATAAGATGTATTATAGACCTCAACCACACGCATTCTTGACTTGATTCATGAATAGAAATTATCTTTGCATGATTAGATGAAGTAGCCACGATCGATTGCTTAGTCGATCGCCAAGATATGGCAGCGCCTCCACAGGTAAACACATAACCTGTTTGAGATCGGGACTTGTGTGGATCAGATAAATACCCAGCATCGGCATAACCAACAAGATCGGGACTGCAATTATTGCCATAAAATAAGCCCATATCGGTAGTTCCTTTTAGATACTGCAATACATGTTTGATTCCATTCAAATGTCTCCTTGTAGGAGCGGAGCTATATCTTGCTAAGACATTGACTGAAAAAGTTATGTCAGGCCTTGTAGTGTTGGCAAGATACATTAGTGCACCAATTGCATTAAGATAT
>ML358804.1:0-47338 GCA_005239505.1 Nicotiana paniculata | reverse complement strand
CTCTTCATTCTCTTCTCGAAGTCGGAATGGATCCTTATTCACATCAAGTGATCGAACAACCATCGGAGTACTTAATGGATTCCATGTAAAATCGTTTCAGTACCTTTTCTATGTAGGTAGATTGATGCACAAAGATCCCGTTGCCAAATGTTCAATTTTCAAACCAAGACATAATTTTGTCTTTCCGAGATCTTTCATCTCAAATTCTTTCTTTAAATAATCAATTGCCTTTTGGAGTTCTATAGGAGTTCCAATAAGGTTTATGTCATCAACACATACGGCAAGTACAACAAAGTTCCGATGTTGTTTTCTTTATAAAAACACATGGACAAATGGCATCATTAATATAACCTTCCTTTAATAAGTACTCACTAAGACGATTATACCACATACGTCCTGATTGCTTTAGACCATACAAAGATCTTTGCAATTTGATTGAAAATATTTCCCGGGACTTTGAATTATGTGTGTTAGGCATTTTGAATCCCTCGGGAATTTTCATGTATATCTCATTATCAAGTGAGCCATAAAGGTAGGCGGTAACCACATCCATTAAATGCATGTCAAGCTTTTCATGGACAACAAAACTAATGAAATAACGGAAGGTTATAGCATCCATAACGGGTGAATATGTCTCTTCATAATCGACACCAGACCTTTGTGAAAATCCTTGTGCAACAAGGCGTGCCTTATATCTTTGTACCTCATTTTTCTCATTCCTCTTGCGTACAAAGACCCATCTATAGCCAACAGGCTTAACACCATTAGGTGTTTGGACTACAGGCCCAAAAACTTCACGTTTCGCAAGTGAATTCAACTCTGATTGGATTGCTTCTTGCCATTTTGGCCAATCATGTCTTTGTCGACATTCTCCAACAGATTGAGGTTCAAGATCCTCATTATCTTGAATAATGCTAGATGAAACATTATATGCAAAGACATAATCTACCACTATATCCAATCGATTCAAATTTGTCTCAATATCGATTCGATTTATTAATAGTTTCTTATTTTCTTGAGACTCTGGCTCATTGGTTTCCTCATGAATCTCAGAATTTATTAAATCGTGGATTTATTCATGAGACTCTTTCGTAGTGTCATTTTGATCATTTATTTTCCTTTTTCTAGGATTTCGATCCTTAGAACCCAATGGTCTGCCACGTTTTAGCCGTGCTTGTGAGTCATTAGCTATGGCACTAGAAGATTGTCCAATAGAGACATCAATACGGATTGGAACATTGTCAGCACGGATATGTGATTTTGTTATCGTTTTCAAATCCGTAAATGCGTCTGACATTTGATTTGCTATTCTTTGCAAATGAATAATCTTTTGCACCTATTTTTCACAAATAGAGGTACGTGGATCAAGATGAGACAATGATGGATTTTTCACAAAATTTCCCGTTTGGTTTCACCATTTTCTCCCCCTAATTTTGGGAAAGTTGTCTCATTGAATCGACAATCTGAAAATCGGGCAGTGAATAAATCCCCCGTTAATGTTTCAAGATAGCAAATAATGGAGGGCGATTCAAACCCAACATATATTCCTAACCTTCTTTGGGGACCCATTTTAGTGCAATATGGCGGTGCTACAGGCACATATACTGCACATCCAAAAATTCTTAAATGGGATATATTAGGTTCATGACCCAAAACTTGCAACGGAGAATATTTATGATAATTTGTCGGTCTGAGACGAACTAGCATTGCTGCATGCAAAATGGCATGACCTCAAACAGAAGTGGGTAGCCTCGTTTTCATTAGTAACAATCTTGCTATCAATTGCAAACGTTTGGCATGCTTTGAAATTTATTGTAGATGAATTATCTTTTTATGAACTTCAAGTTCATATTATCTTATTCGAGGATCTAGATGGACAAATGATAATTCTTTCCACGTAACTTTTTCTCAACTGTTTATCATGTCTCCCCCTCATGTTAGAAAAACTAACTTTCTTCCTCAATTTTGGGAATCCATCTTTGTGCATTATGGTGTTAATCAAAATATACACCGCACATCAGCAATAATAAGATGGAATTATATGGTTCCTGACCCTGAACCACTTGTGAGAGGGGAATGTAAAATACTTTCGTATATAATGTATATCAAACTGATATAAATAACTTAGTTCTCATAAATAATAGTTTAGCTATTAAGTGGAAGCACTCAATAAATCATTTTTCTAAACCAATTGTGGTATAACCAACTTATCAAGATAAAGTCTTGAATAGAAAATCTGGAAATTATTCTCTAAATCAAATTATTGAGCAAGTTATCTCACAAACAACAGGTTGCGGGTTAATAATAATTGCACATGTAACCATCTCATAGATGCATCTTATGCGGTATACATGGTAGGTGAATGGCCCATATTCACCTTTCCTATTTCCAGCATTCATGAGATTCAATCCCAATTTCAGTTGGTCTATTGATTAATGAGAACAAGCAACATAAGAGAATTCATAAAGAATTTTCTAGTTCTTTAATATTTACCCATGACTAAACCAATTATGCCAGCTGAATAAATTATCAATATTGATAAAGTTCAGGTTTACACCATGACGTGTGCTATTATCAATAAGTTCCAAGTTTATTATGATATGGATTTTTATATCAATAAACATCCACTTTATTGTGGTATTCTTTTATTTGTGTAGTACAAACTGGAGAATAAAGCGGGTAACTTTTCACATACATATTACCCCGCTATAGGTTGTAGTAATAGAAGATATTAAATCTTTCCTTTATTTATAGTCTCAATATAACCAACCGCTTTCGAGAATACTTTAGAAACGTACTATATTTCCAGAAAAACATAAATGAGAAAGGAAGGTATGATCACTCTGGACATGAGGCCTGTTGCGGAATCTAATGATTGTGTACTCATATGTATTCACCATATAATTTTGCTATACCATGTGCCAACATTTGACTTTTAATTATAATATTAGAAGGTCTAAACATAACGACTGGATCTTAAGTATTTAAGAGATAAAATGTCTTATATTTGATATACAAAATATAAAGGAGTCAAAAGAGTTTCAAATGACTCAACTAATTACTTTTAAATCTATTTGAACACTCATTCTTCGCAAATGCTCATAATCAAATTAGTATTTACGGATACTAAAGTTCAGTAAAATAATGATTTAATCCCAAATTTGTTTTCCCTCTCTTTTCTATGGCAGCTATATAATCAAAGGACGGAGCATGAAACAGTTGCTAAACAGGCAAATTAAGACTTACTACAACACAATAAATTGAATAATCAATTGTATTTTTTCAAAATAGTAATAATTGGCTCATCCAGAGCTCTCAATTAATTTGGTACTACCACATATACATCAACATCCATGCGGTGAATATCACTTTCAAGAAGAAAGTTATAAATTATGGTCATTGTCTAAATTATATGCAAGATCTATTTCTTGCATTAGTGTTATCTTTTAGTAATCACATTGCCAAAATATTTTGGCGTACAATAGGTATGTGATCAATGATCATTCATGCCATAATAATGAAATTATTTTCTTATTTCATCTCAAACCTCCTTTTAGAGGTGGGTGTGGTATATTCACTACCACTAGCACGTTCATATTCTTCCAAGAATGAATATGTATTCATACATCAGATGTTGTCACATTCTCATCATGAATGGACCATAATCATTTATATGTGATTTACAAAATCTCATGTCAAATCGATGATAAATATAACTTTCAAATAGTGAAAGATTATTTTGAGAATTCTTATTATTCTCCTTATCACAAATATGACGATTATAATTTCGTCAATTACCACGTCCACATCCATTGATACCTTCACGGTTATAATTTGTCTTCTTTCAGACTTATCACATATTGCTATCACATTCTCTTAAGGGGAATGAGAATGAAGCAAATTCAATGGGACGGGTTTCCATTTTTTTTCCCACAATCATACATGAATTTGATCATGGCAAGGCATAGAAATTTTACCACTTTGGTGGTTATAATTTCTTGCAAACTCTATAGGAGTTATAATCAAAGTTTATTGTCTTTGCTTGCATTTAAAATCAAATTATAGAATTTCAAGAATTTAAAAGAGAAGAATAAAGTAAAATACTTACCTTAAATCCAGAATTTAATCATGGAGGAAGTTCATGAAACAATTGACAATCATTATGTTCAATCCCAAGGCTTCTGCTCAATTGGTTAGAGTCTCGTGCTGATAACGTGTTATGAAACAACAAAAGAACAAGAACAATATTGCAGAGAAAGAGAGAGGAAATTCTTATTGAATTTTTGGGATGAATTACAATGGAAGAGAACCTCTCTATTTATAGGGAAAAGGTGACTTAGGCACCAAATAACAAACCCTAGAATCTCTCTAGAATATAGACATTCACCATAAATAAAATTCTATTTATAACAATATTTGAATTTTTAAGGACTGAAGTCGTGACAACTTTCGTAAAGGAGCAATGACAGTTCGTTTCTTTGATATACTTTAAAGTCATATAGAACATTTTCTTAAAAACAACTCTTATTTATGTTTATGAAAATATGCAACTATGTTATAGATGAAAGATAAGTAAAGACTGCTTATGTACATATAAAAAAGATAATTAATTTTGACATTTAGAGGCAAATTCAGGGCATAAAAATCTATAAGGAAATAATAAATAAGATATATTTGGAGGCTAGCACCCTTGTATTTATTTTGTATGATTTTGAGAGAGGTAAAGAATGTTCAAGGAATTGAAACACCTAAACAAAAGATCGAAAACTTTATTTTTAGTTTTATTTAATCAGACTTTGATTTAGACTCTGTNTATATATATATATATATATATATATATATATATATATATATATATATATATATATATATATATATATATATATATATATATATATATATATATATAATCCAGATACTCAAGAGAAGAAATTTAGATTGACTTACAAAATTTAATAAGTTCTATTACTAGTTGAGTTAAAATTTATAAGTATTTGGCAAAGTTCTACAAAATACTACAACTTTATTTAGCTTGAACTTATTTTAGAGAATTAGTTTACATTTTTAACGTAAAGTATAAACACATTCTCATAAGATATTGCGAAATGAGGCACTTCCCATAAAATTTCGACTTTTGTTTTCGTCTATCTTAAAGCATTTATAATATTGATGACGAACCCTTAGTTTATCTTTTAGGCCTTTTAGTTGGCAAACTGAGAAGTAAAAGTAGAACGGCTTTGCTCGTTCGATTAAACTTAAAAATTCAAAAATAATAAAAAACATTATTTTAAATACAAAAACAATCTATATAGTTACTCAGACAATTCAATTAGGAAACAAAAAAAAATTCAAATTTTTTATATAATTTTTAATTCTTAAATATTATAAATTTTTATATAGTTCAAACAAAAAAAAATTTAAAATTAAAAGTTTCAGTTGATTTCTAAGTTTTTATTTAGGAAATAAAAAAAATTATAATTTTGTTCAATGAAAAATCTTTCTTTTAAGAGGATAAGTTATATTCTCACGGCATTCATCTACAAGGAAAAATAATTATTTATTATTTTAAAAATTCAAATAGCTATGAAAATCTTAAAAGAACCAATATTCTCATAAGCAACACCATGCACGCATCTTACAATGGAATAAGAATTTTATTTATTGATTGAAAAATGGCATAGAATTTAAGAGACCTCATAAAATATAGGAGAGATAGTTGAATTCAAAATTTTAACATATTAGCTCGTTCTAAATTGAAAACAATTAATTGTAAATCCAACATTTAAAATATTGATGGCAATTATCATTATAACCAACATGGAATGTATATCTATATTAATATATTTGTTATTTATAATCAAATTTATTCTAAAACGATTAATTATCTCTAATAGTAAAGTCATCGTATAAATATTAGGAGATAGAGTCCTTCTTTAATTGGTTTGAAGATTAGACATCTAGAGAAAACTTTAAAAAAAGCAATATTATCACTATATTCCTAACGCAATGTAACGACTCGGCCGATCGTTTTGAGAATTATAGCTCTGTTTTCTCTATTTCTGCTTCTTTTGTACTTTACAGCTGTATTATATCTTACCGGGTTGACTGGTTCGGGTCCGGAGTGATTTCGGAGTGAATTGAGACACTTAGCCTCTTAATTAGAAGCTTAAGTTGAAAAAGTCAACCGGATTTTGACTTGTGTGTAAACGACCTCGGATTTAAATTTTGATAGTTCTGTTAGTTCCGTTAGGTGATTTTGTAGTTAGGAGCGCGTCCAGAATGGGATTTGGAGGTCCGTAGTAGAATAAGGCTTGAATTGGCAAACGATGGAAATTTAGAGATTTTGGTCGGCAGTGAAAATTTGGATATCGGGGTCGGAATGGATTTTCGAAAGTTGGAGTAGGTTCGTGGCATCATTTTTTATGTGTGTGTAAAATTTGAGGTCAATCGGACATGGTTTGATATGTTTCGTTGTCATTTGCAGAATTCGGAAGTTTAGAAGTTCTTAGGCTTGAATATGGATGTAATTTGGTGTTTTGATGTGGTTTTGAGTGGTTCGAAGGTTCGACTAAGTTTGTAGGGGGTTATATGACTTGTTGGTATGTTTGGTTAAGGTCCCCAGGACCTCAAGTGATTTTCGGGTGGTTAACGGAACATTTTTGGCCTTGGTGAGATAGTTGTTATCTGTTGTTGTATGCTTCTGGTTTCCTCTTACGCGTTCGCGAGAGGAGCCTCGTGTTCGTGAAGAGTATTTTTGAGCTGAGGGGAATTTGTTCTTTGCGTTCGTGAAGAAGAGGACGCAAACACGAAGCTGTAATCTGTGAGTGCATTGCGAATGCGGGAGTAGGGTCACGCTCGCGAAGAGGAGTGAGGTAGCTGGGGACCCCGGCCTTTTGTTCTACGCGTTCGCGAAGGTCAGAGTTGGTAAAGTATCGCGTTCGCGAGGAGAGGGACGCGTTTGCGTTGAGTTAAGCTGAGAGGCAACCAAGTTGGTCTAGGCGAACTCGAGAGGACGATCGTGTTCGCGATGAAGAAAATCTGGGCAGGCAGTATTAATTTGAAAAATGAGGGTTTGAACCCATTTTTATATTTTGAGCTAGAGAACATGAAATTGGGCGATTTTTGAAGGAATTTTTGTGGAATTGATCGGGGTAAGTGATTTCTACTTGGTTTTGGTTAAATTCCATGATTACATCTTTGATTTTATCATCTAAACTGTGATTTGGGGTGACAAATTTGGGGAAAAAGAGGAAGAACTCTTGAGTTAGAATTTTAAGATTTTGAAGGGGATTTTTTTATTGGATTTGATTAAATTGGTATGGTTAGGTTCGTGAGTGGGTGGGCTTTCATGTTCGGGCCAATTTTGGATTTTTGGGTAGAATTTCATGTTTTGTTTGTAGAATTTGTTCCTTTAGCCTATATTGGTTACCTCGTACTGCTTGTGGCTATATTCGGGGCATTTGGAGACCGATTCGAGAGGCAAGGGAATTTCAGAATAGGATTTCTACGCAGTTGAGGTAAGTAATAGTTTTAAATCTTGTCTTGAGGGTGTGAAACCTGGAGTATGGTATGATGTGGTTGTCTGGAGGTGACGCACATGCTAGGTGATGGGCGTATGAGTGTGCACCATGAGGGATTGTGACTTGGTCCGACCCGTGAGACCATAAAGTCTAATAGCCTTTTTGTGCTTATATGTATTCCTTGTCTGCTATAATTTCGACTGTCTTTCGTGTTAGAAATCATGTTTAGGCTATGTACCTGCATATGGTTGTTATACTCAGTCATAGCAGTTCTTGTATATGTTTACCTTAGTCTTTGTTATTTCCCTGTTGATACACTACAACATTCTGATTTTGGGCTGATTCCCTTTTCATTTATTGAGGGTTGTGAGACTAGAGAGGTTCATGACTGAGTGAGGCTGAGGGCCTGTTTGTGAGGTATTGTACCTTAGTACGTGAGTTGTCCATGCAGATTCTGATATGATATGGTAGCACGTGAGTTATCCGTGCGAACCTTGATATGGAATTGTAGCACGTGAGTTGTCTGTGCGGCACGTGAGTTGTTCGTGGAGATTATAGCGCTTGGACTGTAGGAGCCCCTCCGAAGTCTTTACACCGTGAGCGCAAGTACCTATAAGCGTGTGTATTGAAGGCTGAGAGCCGAGTGTTGAGCTATTGAGAGCTTGGGTGATAGTACCCTTTGAGGTTGCATTTGTCTTCTTTGTTGCTGCATTTAGCTTATTCATGCTACTGTTGAACTTCCGAAAACTTTTTATATTTGGTTTTACTTGAACTTGGTAAATATGCAAATAATTTGACTCATGTTACCGGCATTTACTCATTTCTATTCTTAGATTTTGAAATTTTCCTAAATGAACCGTACTATATAGCTCGTCATTGCTTCTCAGTTCTTTATTTATTTATGTTACTTGCTGAGTTGGTTGTACTCATGCTACACCTTACACTTCATGTGCAGATTCAAGTGTGTTTGATCACGGAGATCGTTGAGTTCGGGCACGATCGAGTACTAGAGACTACGAGCGTCTGCAGGACCTTGTCTATCCTTCTATATTTCTTTCTGTCATGTATTGATACTTAGACACTGGTTGTATTAGTTTGGTTATCTAGATGCTCATGACTTGGTGATACCCCGATGTTTGGGGCTAGTTTTCTGCATTTTGGTTCTATTTTGAGTTCAACTTTAGTTCTTATGAAAATTTGTGATATGGAAAAGTTTTAAACTACCTTTATATTGAAATACTGAATTATTTGGGAAAATCGGATTGCCTAGTACCATAGATAAGCCCCATCAGACCTGTTAGGTTTTGGGTCGTGACAAGTTGGTATCAGAGCCTAGGTTACATAGGTCTCACGAGTCATGAGCGAGTTTAGTAGAATATTGCAGATCGGTATAGAGACGTCTGTACTTATCTTCGAGAGGCTCCAGAACCTTTAGGAAAATTTCACATTTTTGAGTTCTTGTCTTGCGAATCTGTTGATTCTGGTAACTAAAATTATATTGTTTCATTCTCTCACAGATACTGAGGACTCGTACTACCGGGAAAGAGGGCCAACCACCAGTACCACTAGCAAGGGCCGCGAGCGGCCGAGGTCGCGGTAGACGCCGCGGTAGGGACAGAGGTGCAAATTGTACAAAAGCTGTAGTACCTACAGATCTACCACTTACCCCAGATCAGGACCAGGTCCCAGTTATGGATGCACCAGAAGGACCAACTGAAGCACCACTTGTGCCCATCGTGATTCCCAGCCTTTAGGAGCCCCTAGCCCAGATTCTAACCGTGTGTACTGACCTTGCTCAGGAGGTCTCTATTTCGACGGTCATAGCCACTTCTCAGGTTGGGGGAGGAACTCAGACCCCCGCCGCCCGCACACCTGAGCAGGTTGTACGGAGACTCCAAACCCGGGGGCACCACCAGCCCAGCTAGTTGCAGCTGCACATAACTATGTGGTTCCTGCTATTCCTGGGGATGAGCAGGGCAGGTTGGAGAGGTTTGGGAGACTCCAGCCTCCACCTTATAGCGGTGCAGAGGGAGAGGATGCACAAGATTTCCTGCACAAGTGTCAAAGGGTATTCCGTACAGCAAGTATTCTGGAGACTTGTGGGGTCTCGTTCACTACTTTTAGTTCTCTGGGGCTTCATTCAGATGGTGGGAGGCTTACGAGAGGCGTAGGCCGGTCGACGTAGCACCCCTTACTTGGAAGCAATTCTCCGTTGTCTTTATTGAGAAGTTCATGCCTCAGTTCCGCAGAGAGGAGCTGTGTAGACAGTTTCAGCCGCTTCATCAGGGTGATATGTCTGTGACGCAGTCTGAGATGCAATTCACGGATTTGGCCCGTCATACTATCTGGTTGGTTCCCACAGACAGGGAGAAGATCAGGAGGTTTATAGATGGCCTAAATTTTCAGCTGCGGTTGCTTATGACCAGAGAAAGAGTGTTTGGTGCTACTTTTGATTAGGTTGCCGATATTGCTCGTCAGATTGAGATGGTTCGCATCCATGAGAGGGTTGAGAGGGAGGCCAAAAGGCCTCGTGGACAGGGTGGATTTAGCGGTGCTCCTTTTGGGGGTCAGTTCCAGCACGGTAAAGGTCGTCCTTTCAGACGGCTCGCCCAGATCACCGTGGTGTATCATCTGGCCATGGTTCCCACAATCATCAGCAGGGCCAGTCATTATTCAGTGCACTATTAGCGCAGAGCTCTCACCATACCTCGTCATCTCAGGTATCCACGGGCAGTTCCTCTAGGCATCAGGAGCAACAAATCTGTCAGAGGAGGGGTTGTTTTGAGTGCGGAGATTTTGGTCACATTATGAGAGATTACCTAGGCTATTGAGTCGGGATCCACAGTAGAGTACTCGGCCGATGGCACCAGCACCAGTTCCTCCACCACCCACCCAGTCAGCTAGGGGTGGAGCTCAGCCAGCTAGGGGTGGAGCTGAGTCAGCTAGGGGTCTCCCGAAAGGAGGAGGCAGATCAAGGGGTGGCCAGGCCCGTTTCCATGCCCTCTCTCCTAGACCAGATGTCATTGCTTCAGATGTTGTGATTACAGGTATTGTCTAAGTTTTCCACAGAGATGCCTCTGTATTATTTGACCCTGGTTCCACTTATTCAAATATCTCCTCGTACTTCAATCATTTTTTGGATGTTCCCCGTGAGTCATTAGTTTCATCTGTTCATGTATCTACTCATGTGGGCGATACTATTATCGTGGACCGTATATATCGGTCATGTGTGGTGACTATTGGGGTCTGGAGACCTGAGTGGACCTTTTGCTGCTCAGTATGGTTTATTTTGATATGATATTGGGTATGGATTGGTTGTCTCCATGCCATGTTATTCTAGATTGTCACTCTAAGACTGTGAAGTTGGCGATGCCGGGGTTGACGAGGGTTGAGTGGATCAGTTCTATAGACTATGTACCTAGTAGAGTGATTTCATACTTGAAGGCTCGGGGGATGGTTGAGAAGGGTTGTCTATCCTATTTGGCATTTTTGAAGGATGTTAGTGCAGAGACTCCTACCATTGATTCTGTTCCGCTGGTACGTGATTTTCTGGATGTATTTCCTACAGACTTGCCGGGCATGTCGCCTAACAAGGATATTGATTTTGGTATTGATTTGGTGCCAGCACTCATCCCATTTCTATTCCACCATATCGTATGGCACTGGCAGAGTTGAAGGAATTGAAAGTATAGCTTCAAGAACTCCTTGATAAGGGTTTTATTCGGCCTAGTGTGTCACCTTGGGGTGCACCTATTCTATTTGTAAAGAAGAAGGATGGTTCTATGAGGATGTGCATTTCTTACGGGCAGTTGAACAAGGTCACAACCAAGAACAAGTATCTTTTTCCACATATTGATGATCAATTTGACCAGCTTTAAGGAGCAAGGGTGTTCTCTAAGACTGATTTGAGGCTAGGGTATCACCAACTGAAGATTCGGGATTAAGATATTCTTAAGATAGATTTCGGGACCCGATATGGCCATTATGAGTTCCTTGTGATGTCCTTTGGGCTGACCAATGCCCCAGTAGCGTTCATGTATTTGATGAACAGTGTGTTTCAGCCCTATTTGGACTCGTTCGTTATTGTAGTCATTGATGACATCCTGGTGTACTCTCGTAGCCAAGAGGAGCATGCCTAGCATATGAGGATTGTGTTATAGAGATTGAGGGAGGAGAAGCTTTATGCAAAGTTCTCCAAGTGTGAGTTTTGGCTTAGTTCAGTGGCGTTCTTGGGGCATGTGGTCCAGTGAGGGTATTCAGGTGGATCCGAAGTAGATAGAGGCAGTGCACAGTTGTCCTAGACCGTACTCAACCACGGAGATTAGGAGCTTTCTTGGTTTGGCGGGATATTGCCGTCGTGTTGTGGAGGGTTTTTCATTTATTGCATCTCCCTTGAACAAATTAACCCAAAAGGGTGCTCCATTCAGGTGGTCGGATGAGTGCGAGGGGAGCTTTCAGAAGCTCAAGACTGCTTTGACCACAGCTCTAATTCTAGTTCTACCATCAGCTTGTGGTTCTTACACATTTTATTGTGATGCCTCGCGGATAGGTATTGGATGTGTTCTGATGCATGAGGGTAGGGTGATTGCTTATGCTTCGCGCCAGTTGAAGACTCATAAGAAGAACTATCATGTCCACGATCTTGAGTTAGAAGCTATTGTTCATGCCTTGAAGATTAGGCGGCATTATTTGTACAAGGTTTATTGTAGATCTATACTAATCACCGGAGTTTGCATCATATGGTCAAGCAGAAGGATATAAATTTGCATGCGGAGATGGTTGGAGCTTCTTAAGGACTATGATATCACTATTTTGTACCATCCCGGGAAGGTCAATGTGGTGTCCGATGCGTTGAGTCATCGGGCGGAGAGTTTGGTGAGTTTAGCGTATCTTCCAGTAGCGGAGAGACCTATAGCATTGGATGGTCATGCCTTAGCTAGCCATCTTGTCAGATTGGATATTTCAGAGCCGAGTCGGGTATTGGCTTGTGTGGCCTCTAAGTCTTCCCTTTATGACCATATCACAGACATGGGAGGCAAGGTCAAGGGTGTAAACTCATCATCTGAAACCACTTACCTTCTCCGTGGCCTGTGTACTAAAGCACCTTCTTCTTCTTCTTCTTCTACGGAACGAGACTCACCAATCTTCCTCTTCAAGGAAGATGAACCAACAATAATTTCTTGGGCCTGAGCCAAAGACATCTTCGGGATAAATGAAGCAGACACCCCACGAGAAGAGAAACCTAGTAAAAGGGAGCATCAGTATAATGACCCCCATCTACTCGTCCTTCAAGACAGAGTTCGGTGAGGTGATACTAGAGATGTGACTATTGGCGATGATGGCGTGTTGAGGATGCAGGGCAGGATATGTGTGCCCAATGCGGATGGTCTTGAGGATTTGATTCTTGCGGAGGCCCACAACTTGCAGTATTCCATCCATACGGGTGTCGTAAAGATGTACCAGGATTTGAGACAGCACTATTGGTGGAGGAGGATGAAGAAGGATATAGTTGGGTTTGTGGCTCGGTGTCTCAATTATCAACAGGTTAAGTATGAGCATCAGAGACCAGGTGGCTTGCTTCAGAGGTTAGAGATCCCAGAGTGTAAGTGGGAGCGGATCACTATGGATTTCGTAGTTGGGCTCCCACAGACTTCGAGGAAGTTCGATGATATTTGGGTGATTGTGGATCGGCTGGCCAACTCTGCGCACTTCATTTCAGTTGGTACTACCTACTCTTCATAGCGGTTGGCTGAGATTTACATCCGAGAGATTGTTCGCCTTCATGGAGTCCCAATTTCCATCATTTCAGATAGAGGCACACAGTTTACCTCGTAGTTTTGGAGGGCCGTGCAGCAAGAGTTGGGTACTCAGGTTGAGTTGAGCACATCCTTTCACCCTCAGACAGACAGACAATCAGAGCGCACTATCCAGATATTGCACGACATGTTACACGCTTGTGCCATTGATTTTGGGGGTTCATAAGACCAATTTCCGCTCGCGAAATTTGCATATAACAACAGTTATCATTCGAGCATTTTAGATGGCTCCGTACGAGGCTTTATATGGGAGGCAGTGTAGGTCTCCGATGGGATGTTTTGAGCCGGGTGAGGCTAGGCTCTTGGGTACAGACTTAGTCCAGGATGCATTAGACAAGGTGAGATTGATTCAGGAGCGGCTTCGCACGGCGCAGTCTAGGAAAAAGAGCTATACGGACAGGAAGGTTCGTGATGTGTCTTTCATGGTCGGGGAGAAGGTTCTGCTGAAGGTAACACCCATGAAGGGTGTTATGAGGTTTGGGAAGAGGGGAAAGCTGAGCCCCCGATTAATTAGGCCTTTTGAGGTACTTCAGAGTATAGAGGAGGTAGCTTACAAGCTTACCTTGCCACCTAGCTTGTCGAGCGTGCATCCAATATTTCATGTTTCTTGGGTCTGGAAGTGTGTTGGCAATCCATCCCACGTTTTGGATTTCAGCAGTTGGATGGTGATATGACTTATGATGTGGAGCCGGTGGCCATTTTGGACCGGCAAGGTCGGAAGTTGAGGTCAAAGGATATAGCTTCAGTGAAGGTGCAGTAGAGAGGTCAGCCTGTGGAGGAGGCTACTTGGGAGACCGAGCGGGAGATGCGGAGAAGATATCAACACCTATTTTAGACTCCAGGTATGTTTCTAGACCCGTTCGAGGATGAAAGTTTGTTTAAGGGGTAGAGGATATAACGATCCGGCCGGTCGTTTCGAGAGTTATAGCCCCATTTCCCCCATTTCTGCTTCTTTTTTGCTTTACATCTGTATTATATCTTACTGGGTTGGTTGGTTCGGGTCCGGAGTGGTTTCGGAGTGAATTGAGACACTTAGTCTCTTAATTAGAAGTTTAAGTTGGAAAACTCAACTGGATGTTGACTTGTATGTAAAGGACATCGTATTTGAATTTTGATGGTTCTGTTAGCTCAGTTAGGTGATTTTTGACTTAGGAGCGCTTCCAGAATGGGATTTGGAGGTATGTAGTAGAATTAGGCTCGAATTGGAAAAAGTTCGAAATTTAGAAATTTTGGTCGGCAATGGAAATTTTGATATCGGGGCCGGAATGGATTTCTGAAAGTTGCAGTAGATTCGCGGCATCTTTTTGACGTTTGTGTAAAATTTGAGGTCAATTAGATGTGGTTTGATAGGTTTCGGCGTCGTTTGTGGAATTCGGAAGTTTAGAAGTTCTTAGGCTTGAATCCAGATGTAATTTGGTGTTTTGATGTGGTTTTGATTAGTTTGAAGGTTCGCCTAAGTTCGTAAGGAGTTATATGACTTATTGGTATGTTTGGTTGAGGTCCCGAGAGCCTGGGGTGAGTTTCGGGTGGTTAACGGATTATTTTTTGGCCTTGATGAGATAGTTGTTATCTGATGTTGTATGCTTCTGGTTTCCTCTTACACATTCGTGAGAGGAGCCTCGCGTTCGCGAAGAGTATTTGTGAGCTGAGGGGAATTTGTTCTTCACGTTCGTGAAGAAGAGCACGCAAATGCGAAGGTGTAATATGTGAGTGCATTGCGAACGCGGGAGTAGGGTCGCGTTCGCAAAGAGAAGTGAGGTAGCTGGGGACCCCAGCTTTTTGTTCTACACGTTTGCGAGGTGGTGGTCGTGTTCGTGAAGGTCTGAGTTGGTAAGGTATCACGTTCGCGAGGAAAGGGATGCGTTGGCGTTGAGTTAAGCTGAGAGGCAACCAAGCTAGTTTACGCGAACGTGAGAGGACGGTCGCGTTCGCGATGAAGAAAATCTGGGCAGACAATATTAATTTAAAAAATGAGGGTTTGAGCCCATTTTCATATTTGAGCTAGAGAACACGAAATTGGGCGATGTTTGAAGGAATTTTCGTGGATTTGATCGGGGTAAGTGATTTCTACTTGGTTTTGGTTAAATTCCATTATCACATCTTTGATTTTATTATCTAAATTGTGATTTGGGGTGAGACATTTTGGGAAAAGGAGGAAGAACTCTTGCTTTAGAATTTTGAGGTTTTGAATGGGATTTTTTTATTAGATTTGAGTAAATTTGGTATGGTTAGGCTCGTGAGTGAGTGGGCTTTCGGGTTTTGTGACTTTTGTTGGATTTTGAGACATGGGCCTCGGGGGCCGGGTTCGGGCCGATATCGGATTTTTAGGTAGAATTTCATATTTTCTTTGTGTAATTTGTTCCGTTAGCCTATATTGATTACCTCGTACTGCTTGTGGCTAGATTCGGGGCATTTAAAGACCGATACAAGAGGCAAGAGCATTTCGGAGTAGGATTTCTACGCAATTGAGGAAAGTAATAGTTTTAAAACTGGTCTTGAGGGTATGAAACCAGGAGTTTGGTATGGTGTGACTGTTTAGAGGTGAAGCACATGCTAGGTGGCGGCGTGTGAGTGTGCACCATGAGGGATTGTGACTTGATCCGTCCCGTGAGAGTGTAAAGTCTAATAGCCTTTTTGTGCTTATATGTATTCCTTTTCTGCTAGCAGTTCGACTGCCTTTCGTGTTAGAAATCATGCTCAGGCTATGTACCTGCTTATGGTTTTTATACTCAGTTATACCAATTCATATATATGTTTACCTCAGTCTTTGTTATTTCCCTGCTGATATACTACATCATTCTGATTTTGGGTTGATTCCCTTTTCATTATTGAGGGCTGTGAGACTAGAGATGTTGATGACCGAGTGAGGATGAGGGCCTGTTTGTGAGGTATTGAACCTTAGCACGTGAGTTGTATGTGCGCATGTGAGTTGTCCGTGCGGATTTTGATATGATATCGTATCATGTGAGTTGTCTGTGCGAACCTTGATATGATATTATAGCACGTGAGTTGTCTGTGCGGCACGTGAGTTGTCGATGCAGATTACAAAGCTTGGGTTGTAGGAGCCCCTCCGGAGTCTGTACACCCCTAGTGAGCGCAGGTGCCTAATGAGCGTGTGTATTGAGGGCTGAGAGCCGAGTGTTGAGCTATTGAGAGCTTGAGTGACAGTACCCTGTGAGGTTGCATCTGTCTTCCTTCATTCTGCATTTAGCTAATTCATGCTAACTTTCGAAAACTTGTTATATTTTGTTTTACTTGAACTTGGTAAATATGCAACTGATTTGACTCATGTTACCGGCATTTACTCATGTCTATTCTTAGATTTTGAAAATTTCCAAAATGAACTATACTGTATAGCTCGTCACTGCTTCTAAGAACCTTATTTATTTCAGTTACTTGCGGAGTTGGATGTACCCATGCTACACCTTACACTTCATGTGCAGATCCAGGTGTGTTTGATCATGGAGATCGTTTAGTTCGGGCGTGATCGAGTGCTGGAGACTACGAGGTAGCTGCTGGCGTCCGCAGGACCTTGTCTCTCCTTCTATTTTTCTTTCTGTACTGTATTGATACTTAGACACAGGTTGTATTAGTTTGGTTATCTGGATGCTCATGACTTGGTACACCCCGATATTTGGAGCGAGTTTTTCGCATTGATTCCATTTTGAGTTCAACTTTGGTTCTTATGAAACGTTTTGATATGGAAAAGTTTTAAACTACCTTTATATTAAATTACTGAAGTATTTTCGGAAAGTCGGATGTTTAACCA
Source organism: Nicotiana paniculata (assembly GCA_005239505.1). NCBI lineage: Eukaryota > Viridiplantae > Streptophyta > Magnoliopsida > Solanales > Solanaceae > Nicotiana > Nicotiana paniculata. The sequence continues at coordinate 30,233 of ML358804.1, read as the reverse complement.
AAGAATTACTTTGTCTAAATCTATATTTAGGATGAACACAGGTTACTGATAATCAAGGAAATAGAGAAAAATGAATAATAGACAATATTGCAGAAATATAGAAAAGTAAAGTAGATTGTATTCGAGAATCAGATGACTTTACAAGCTGTATTCCCCTTCCTTATATAGGAGATTCCTTTATATAACGTACAAATCTTGCTATGGTTGCTCATTAATGACTAATTATGAGATTGATGAGGCGTTACAAAGGATAACGATAATTGGGGTACGGTTACATAACGTTCGAGTAACCAATTGTGGGTTCTTGAATCTGCCCGTAGCTTTGTCTAGATTCATTCTGACCGTGCCTCTTCCCTATTTTGTTCATGTTGAGTTTCTCGTGGCTGATAAGCTCGAGGGTTTATTGAATCGTGCTTCTTTGTTCCGTACCTCTTCAAAGAATCACATCCAGCTGTCGTGTTCTCATGTGTCCACGTAACTAGCTGATTTGTCAAAAGCTGGAAACTCTTTTTTACAATACAGATAGTCCCCCACTTAACATATATTTATCGATTAATATTTAGTAAGTGGATATTCATTTATGGCGGGAATATTTTGTCGCCGATTTTCCTCGAAACATTGTATCCTTCTCTGTACCATAGGCGTCGTTTGTCACTTCCATTTAATGCTCATACCATGTGTTCTTTTCGGATTGGTTCTACATTTACTCGACACCTTTTAGGGCTTTTTGCGACTTTGTCAGTCCCGAAGTGACATCTTCAACTATGACTTTTCATCATTATTTTTCTTTTTTTTTTCATGTTTGACGGTTGTCCTCAACTATAAATACCTTTCTTCTTTTCTTTTCTTTCACGAAACACTTTCTAACTTTGTCTTTTGTAAAGAAATTTCTTCTTGCCTTTGTAAAAATGTCTTCTTCAAACCAACCTCAGGGAGTAATAGATATTGAAAATTTAACGCCATCTTCTGCTCCGACTAGGAGTCGGAGGGGTGGTAGACTTAGAAGTCTAGGATCCACTCCTTCGAGGGGCTCCTCTTCTTCTCAGATAGTTCCTTCTCCTTCCACTAGATCTCTAGTTTCTCCGAGGTTTAGGGTTTCTCGGTCTTTGTCTAGAGGTAGAGGTGAACGCCTTCGTGAAGGAGTTGATGAAATTGTCCCCGCTAAGTTTGTTTTTGCTAGAGATAATCAAGTTCTTGTAGACCAATCTTCTTCCCTTGAGAGTGTCGAAAGGTATCCAACCCTTATAACTGAGGGTCAGATTTCCCTTATTCGTAAGGAGTGTTTTTGGAGGCCTGATTTCCCTGTCTACATTTCGAATAGTAATCAAAGAATAACGTCTTATAAGACAGGATATTATTTTGTTTATACGTACCTTTTCACTCTAGGGTTTAGACCCCCCATTGACCTAGTCATAATTGAATTCTGCCATTTTTTCAATATTTTCTTAGGACAAGTTGGTCCGCTTGTGTGGCGAGTTGTCGCATGTCTTAGGAGTTTGGCTTCTTTAGCCTCGGTTCCTTTTACTTTCAACCATATTATTCATATCTACTCTCCTACCTTATTTTGTGAAGGGGTTTTTACTCTGATTGCTAGAAGCAAAAGAGTGCTGGTAACCCCTGGAGATGATAAGGATAGGGGTTGGTACCTCCGGTATGTTGTTGTACCCACTGTTGGTTTAGTGGGTGAAGAAAATCTTCCCTTCCCTGAGAAGTAGAATCGCGCATGTGAGTATGCTTTAGCTCACATCTATTTACTTTTACTCGTTCTGACTTGAGATGTTTTATTAACACATCTGTTTCTTCTTCTCTCAACAATCATGGATACTGTTGAGAATGTCTCCGGTATCCGTGATTGGGTAGAAAAATTGTTGTCCGTTGCTCCTTTAGAAAAGAGATCTTGGAAGTACCTCGCTGGGAGGTATGGTTGGCATGTAAAGACCCACGGTAAGTGAAGCTCTTGTTCTTTCTTCTTTCCTTACTCGAGTCTCTTCTTTCTTTGTTGCTTCACGTTTTCCCTTTTAATAAGGTTCTCTGCTCGTGGGGTGTCTGCTTCATCTATCCCGAAGATGTCTTTGGCTCTGGCCCAAGAAATTATTGTTGGTTCATCTTCCTTAAAGAGGAAGATTGGTGAGTCTCGTTCCGTAGAAGAAGAAGAAGAAGAAGGCGCTTTAGTACACAGGCCACGGAGAAGGTGGGTGGTTTCAGATGATGAGTTTACACCCTTGACCTTGCCTCCCATGTCCTTGCTCCTGACGATGTCCCTTTGGCTACTGTCTTTCCTGCTTCTTTAAGAGAAGCTGTCTCATCTGCTCCTTTGGCTATTTCGGCTTCTGTTGTTGCTTTGCCAGTAACTTCTTCAACTCTGCAACCCTCCGTGCCTGCGGCTTTGCCCGTGGCTTCTCAGCTCCTCAACCCTCCGTGTTTGTTGCTGTTTCATCTCTGCCTGCTTCCATGCCTTCCGTTAGGGAAGTAGGGTCTTCCAGCAGAGAGATGTGGCAGGTGGTAATAGGGGTTCCAGCTGAGGTGAATCTTTTCAAGAAAACGGGTGAGCCCGAAGTGTGGCTCAAGCCTTTGATAGGTCCCTCTGAGAAAGCCAAGCTAGCCAGCCACGGTGCTCTTACATGGGCCAATGAGGTCGTGCATACTTCTTTGAAGGTATGATGCAGGTTATCCTCTTTCATTTTCGTATATGAAATTTACCATATCTGACTGGTTTATTTCTTGTAGATTAATCTTATAGGCATGGAGCTCATGAAGAGGATCTCAAACACGGACCAGGAGACAAAAGAGTTGCAGGCCGATGCTGATAATTGGAAATCACAGTGTGATAGCCTAAGGATTGACATGGATGCCTTAGAAGAGGAAAGGAGTACCTTGAAGCTGCAGATGAGGCTCATGGCAGCAGAACTGGCAGTAGAGAAGGCTTCTTCCAGTCAGGCCGATAAAGACAAGAGTGTTCTGGAGTCCTCGTTTGCTGAGCAGCTGTCCCGCGCCTCATAATAGACTAGAGACTTGAAAATATTGTTAGGGTAGAAGGAGGAATACACAAGCAAGCTCGTGCAGTCACTCACTCATACTCAAGAGGACCTTCATAAGTCTTTAGATAAAGCTCAAACTCTAGAGGAGTCGATTGTACCGTTAAGGGCCGCCCACGAAGCTGCGGAAGCGGAGAAGGACGAATTGAGAGCTGAGCTTCAAGTATGGGCAAGGGATTATGAAGATCTTGAAGAGGTGGCTGCTATCAATGTGAGATGGGCGTACATGAATTCTCTCCTTGACCCATTGACGGAAATGAGTCAAGAGGGTTTCGACCTTAGTGCTGAAATAGCTAAAACTAAGGAAGCCATGGAGAAGGCTCAATAAGGTCATAACCTTTCTTCACCTGATGGTGAGACTCCATCCGCTCATGCCTCTTCATCCCTAGTTACTCCCGCTCCTTCTGCCAGTGAAGTTAACCCCCCGCTTGAAGAAGTTTAGTTGGTTCACCCCTCTTTTTTTTTTCTTTGTCTCAGTTGGTGGTTATCCCCAGTCCCATCGAGGGTAAATTTGGATTTCTTTAAAGTCCCCAAATGACAACTTAGGGGCACCTCAATGTATATATAAAAATTCCATACGACTAAGTATAAGTTAATACTTAGTTTTTTGCTTAGCTGTTTTAATATATTAATGCTAATATGAGTTTTGTTGAGTTTCTGTTTCACTCTTTAAGTCTTTTGCATGCTTCATTTTTCGAGGTTTTAGTTTTACCTTTAAGTTTTGCATGTAGAATACTTTAGATTACGTGTACCTTTTCGTAATAGGCACGGTGTCATATTAAATGTGTGCCTTTTTGTAGTAGGCATAATTTATGGAAGAGGGCCCTTTATAATTGACATGAAGAAGACGTCTCAACTTCATGATAATGCAATAGAGTGATAGGAATTTTACACATGTTTAAGAATGTTTCCAAGGAAAGTTTTTTGTTTGGACTTCCATGACATTTTACATGTGTTTGATTATCGTCTAAAACTCATGTTGCAAATGTTTTTGTTTAAAAAGTTTGATATGCTCTTGTATTTTGTAACTGTTTTTCATAGGTAACAGTTTTTCGATATTAATACAAGTAAACAACTTTTTTTACTATTAACAGTTTTTATAAAGATTGGGGTTTTTACCCGCAACTGTTTTCATTGGAAACCGTTTTCTAATAAGTACGATGAAAATGTTTTCTTATTCGTAACTATTTTTATTTGATAACAGTTTTCTGAACAAATACAAGGATTTAGATCTTTCATCCATAACTGTTTTATTTGATAACAGTTTTTTGAATGAGTACACTGATGATGATCTTTTACCCCTAACTGTTTTTGTTACAAGCACTTCGAATAAGTATAAAGATGTACATTTCTTTCTCATGACTAATATTTTTCCTTTCAACCTGAATATGTTCGAAGGTTTTGGCTTTTTGCATTAGGCTTTGTATTTGGATGACTCTTTTGATCTCTTTTGATTCTGCTCGTATCACTTGTCTCGTTGGGTAGATGGCTCTTCAGGCTCGAGATTTTGACTTTCTGATAGTCTTCTTTGCTTCGTCTTAGCCTTCCATACGGTATAGTCCCCCAAGTGTTTGAGCTTTGAAGAATGAGATCTCGAGCACTTGATTATTCCTTCCTTGAGGTCCTTTTCCTAAAAAACATTCTGAACTCGAAGGTATATAGTTTTTTAGATGAAGACTGCTTAACCCTTTAAAATGTCCATCAGAAAGTGTAACCCTAGAACGGGAATTGTGTTATTTCCTCGCGTCTTTGCAGGTCTAATATCATCATCCGGTGATGGGTTAGCTTTATTCCTATCATCTAAAAAAGTTAGTAAGATTTTTAAATGTTCAAAATAAAATTGAACGTGTGATACCTGACGGTGGGTATTCTTTCCTTAGAAGTAATACTTATTTAGGTGGACGGCGTTCCAGCTTGTTGGTAGAACTCTGTCGTCCGTAGCTTCCAACTCATAGGCGCCTTTCCTAGCTATGCCTAGGATTTTGTAAGGTCCTTCCCAGTTTGGATGTAGCTTTCCTGCGCCTGCTTCTTTCGTTGATTGAAACAATTTTTTGAGGACGAAGTCCCCAATCTTGAAGTCCCTGAGATGAGCTTTACGGTTGTAATATTGCTCTATGATTTGTTTTTGAGATGCCATCCGTATCAGTGCTGCTTCTCTCCGTGGTTCGAGCAAGTCCAGATTGGTCCTCAATTCTTCGTCGTTTTCTCCTTCCATGGTTGTTGAGAACCTTATTCTTGGTTCGCCAATCTCCACAGGTATTAAGGCTTCAGCGCCATAAACAAGTGCGAACGGGGTTTCTCCCGTGGCTATTTTTGAAGTTGTTCTGTATGCCCATAATACCGCTGGTAACTCATCAGGCCAATTTTCTTTGGCTTTATCCAACCGCTTCTTTAGGTTATTGATGATGACCTTATTTGTTGACTCAGACTGACCATTAGCCACGGGGTGGTATGGTGTTGAAGTGATCCGTTTGATTTGCCAGCTTTTGAAGAATTCTGTGATTTGCGAGCCTATGAATTGTGGGCCATTATCGCACACGATCTCCTTTGGTATTCCAAATCGGTATATTATGTCTTGCCATAAGAAACTTTTAACTTCCTTTTCTCGCACTTGTTTGAACGCTTCTGCCTCTACCCATTTTGTAAAATAGTTGGTTAGCATTAGCAAAAATCATTCCTGTCCTTTAGCTGTGGGAAGAGGTCCCACTATGTCCATACCCCATTTCATGAAAGGCCATGGGGATATTATCGGATGCAATAATTCCTCTGGTCGATGCATGTTGTTGGGTAACCATTGGCACCTTTCACATGTGGATACGCAGTTTTCAGATTCTTCTTCCATCTTAGGCCAATAGTATCCAGCTCTGATTAGGGTTTTCACTAAGGATCTCGCCCCTGAGTGATTTCCACAGTGTCCTTCGTGGACTTCTTTCATCACAAATTCCGTTTGGTTAGGTCCGAGGCATTTAGCTAGGGGTCCTCCGAACATCTTGCGATAAAGCGAGTTGCGAATAAGGAAGTACCGTGCAGCTTTGCGGTGAAGTGCTTGAGCTGCTTTCCTGTCTTCAGGTACGGTGCCATTCTACAAAAAATTAAGAATTTCGTTTCTCCAGTCCTAGGTTAAGTTGTTAAAAGTTACCTTATTCCTGTCCTGGACAATCATTGAATGAAATAGTTGGACGAGAATTGCATTGTCTTTGTTTGCTACTTCCGTGGCTGCTGCGAGGTTAGCTAATGCATTTGCTTCTGCATTTTCCTCTCTAGGTATTTGCATTATCTTCCATGTTTTGAATTGTCTCACGAGCTCTCGTGCTTTTTCAAGATACTGTTGCATTCGAGTCTCTCGAGCGATGTAAGTCCCCTATATCTGATTTGCTACCAGTTGGGAGTCGCTGTTGATCAAAATTTGCTCGATTGAGAGCTGCCGTGCGAGTTCAAGCCCTTCAATAACAGATTTGTACTCTGCTTCATTGTTAGTTATAGGATACCACTTGATAGCTTGTCGTGTCTTTTCACCCGTGGGTGATATTAAGACTATGCCTAAGCCGACACCTTTTATATTTGAGGAACCGTCGATGAATAGCGTCCATAGGCCCGGATTAGCACCGTTAAAAATTTGTAACTCTTTCTCTACTTCATGAACAATGTTATTACTAAAGTCAGCAACAAAATCAGCTAGTATTTGAGACTTAATTGCAGTCCTAGGCTGATAGATTATTTCATGCTCACTTAATTCTATGGCCCACTTGGCTAATCTTCCTGACAATTCCTGTTTATGTAGAATATTTCTTAAATGATATGAAGTCACAACAGTGATTGGGTGGCATTGAAAATATGGTCATAATTTTCTAGATTCCATTATTAAAGCTAAGGCTAACTTTTCCAGATGTGGATATCTAGTCTCAACATCTAGCAAAGTTTTATTTACATAATAAATAGGTGATTGTTTACCTTTTTCTTCTCTTACCAGTACTGCACTTACAGCAATTTCTGAGCCTGCCAGGTAGATATACAATCTTTCCCCTTCTTTTGGATTTGAAAGCAGTGGTGGTTTCGATAGATAAATCTTCGGATTCTTGAGGTCTTGCTAACATTCTTCAGTCCATTCGAACTGATTCTGCTTTTTGAGAACTGAGAAGAATTTAAAACTTTTTTCGGAAGACTTAGAAATAAATCTTCCCAAAGCTTCTATTCTCCCTGTTAGTCTTTGAACTTCCTTTTTATTTGTTAAAATATCATGTATTTCTTCTATAGCTATAATTTGAGCGGGATTTACCTCTATTCCTCTGTTCGATACAACGAAACCCAAAAATTTAGCTGATTGCACTCCAAAAGCGCATTTCTATGGATTTAGATTCATATTATACCTGCGTAAAATATCAAAAGTAGTTGAGAGATGCTGGAAATGGTCTTGTGCTTGTGTTGATTTTACCAACATATCATCAATATAGACTTCCATCGTCTTTCCAAGATGTTCTTGGAACATTTAAGTCACTAAACTTTGATAGATGGCTCCAGCATTTTTCAAGCCAAAAGGCATAACTTTGTAACAGTAAGTCCCCCTACTTGTAATGAAGGAAGTTTTTTCCTCATCTGAGATATCCATTTTAATCTGATTATAACCAGAATATGCATCAAAGAAGCTTAATAATTCACGACCTGATGTGGCATCAATCATTTTATCTATATGTGGCAATGGGAATGAATCTTTGGGGCATGCTTTATTTAAGTCAGTATAATCTACGCATACTCTCCATTTGCAATTCTTTTTAAGTACTACCACGGTGTTTGCTAGCCAGTTAGGGTACGTTACCTCTCGCATCGAACCAATCTTCAAGAGTTTCTGTACCTCTTCGTCGATCACTTGGTTCTTGAATGGTCCTTGCTTTCTTTTCTTCTGCTTAACAGGTACAAAGGATAGATATTCATTTAGTTTATGAGTCATCACTTCTGGTGGGATGCCTGTCATATCTGAGTGGGACCACATAAAGTAGTATGTGTTAGCCTTTAAATAATCAATTAACTTACCTCTTCGAGCGGGGACTATCCTCGTGCCTATATACACTTTCTGCTCAAGTTTTTGTTCAGATAACGGAACAACTACGAGCTCCTCCGTAGTTGTTTTGATGTGCTCATCTTCCTCTGGTTCGTGAATGACGTCCGGTCTGGAATTTGCATCTATGCGGTATAGTACACCTTCCGTGGTGACTTGATTCACCTTCTCGTAAGTATTTTCTTTCATACTTGTTTCAGCGATAATACCTTCCGTACCTATTTGGGTAGTGATTTCTTCCATGCCTGTTTGGGCGGCGTTCCTTGCTTGGGAGATTCCCTTATCTCGTGATTCCTCTACCTCTATTTTCTTGTTGTAGTGTACCACAGAGTTTATATTTCTTGCATTTTGTTGATCGCCTCTAATTTGCTGAATCCCTCATTCAGAGGGGAATTTAATTACCTGATGCAACATGGAGGGTATTGCTTTCATGTCTTGGATCCATGGCCTTCCCACGATCACGTTATAAGCTATGTCAGTATCGATGACTTGGAACCTGGTACTTTTGATCACCCCCTCAGCATAGGTGTTAAGCTCAATTTCTCTTTTTATTATAACTGTTGAGTTATCAAACCCTGATATGGCTCGTGCCCTTGGGATTACTTGATTCCCCAGTAGCATTTCTTCCACGACTCTTAGCAAAATGATATTGACTATACTGCTTGGATCAATCAACACTCTTTTTACATTAATGTCATGAATAAGTAAAGATATTACCAGAGCATCGTTATGAGGAAGCATCAATCCGCCGATATATGCATCATCGAAGGTTATATCGTCCTCTTCCATATTTTCACGAACCCGTTTTCCATGTGTAAGTGTGAACTTTGTGGTTGTTTTGCAGACCACTCCGTTTACTTCTTCCCCTCCGTGTATCACGTCGACGGTTCGTTTTGGAGAGGGATGCTTTGGGGGCTCCTGCATGTTCCTCATATATGCATTTTTACCTTTACCACTAAATAATTCTGTTAAATAGCCCTGTTTCAATAAATTTTCTAATTCACCTTGTAAAAATCTGCAATCTGTAGTTTTGTGCCCATGATCGTTATGGAATTCATACCAGTGATCTGGGTTCCTTCTATTTGGATTTGATCGCATCTCTTTGGGCCAATTAACCTTGTCTCCCATGTTCCTCAATATTGAGACATGTTCAGTAGTACTCACATTAAAGGTATGATCCCCAATTTGAGTATTACCTCTAGGTTGTTCCTCTCGATCTTTTCTGGATCTAGACGAGGATGAGACTACGTCTCTTCCTTGTGGTCTATAGTCCGACCTGTTTTTACCTGACCTTATATCTGATTCAAGACGTCTGGATCTGGAATGATCTTCATCTCTCGAACGAGCAATGATATCTTCTTCTATTCTGAGTCTAGTACTATACATGTTGTATACATCATTCCATGTTGTAGCGGGAAAATCTCTTAGACTTTCCTGAAGTCGCCTTGTGGCTTCTGAGCTTTTATGNAAGTCGTTGCCTTTTACTCTAGTAGTGAAAGCAGTCACGTGGGTCAGTTGTTCCATCATATTTGGGAACGCCAGGCATTTTAAACTTCTTGGGTATAGGCAAGGTTGCCGCACTTGGCTTCCAAGGTTGTTGAGAATACCTATCAACATCAATTCCTTTGATGATAGGTGGTACTCCAGGAATTTTTCTATGCGATCGTTCTACTTCTTCATCTGTTTCTGCATGGTTAGCAGTAAATTTTGTAATTCTGAGTTATTAGATATACCTGGTCTCGTTTCGAGAGATTCATTAGGAGTATATCCTCTTCCTGAGTTTCCCAACCCAGATTAAGGATTTTCCATGGTGATGGTATTATTGGGGGTTGGCGTCGGTGGTGTAGGTAACGCTGCCGGTAATCCCCTCGCAAATTCTTGCAAGGCTTGGCTCACATACTCTGCAATCATTTGCTTTACACGATCTTGTTCCATAGTTTGATCATTATCACCATTGTTGTTATTGGATCTTTCTGGGGATTGTTCCCTTGCTGGTTGTTGTCGTTGGAGTTCGACATAGTTCAGAGGATATCACTTGAAAAGCAAACAAAGATTATCAGATTCCTAGTAATGGAACCAATTTGTTTAACCAAAGAATTAGATCCTTTGTCTAAAGCTATTTTTAGGATGAACACGGGTTACTGAAAATCAAGGAAATAGAGAAAAATGAATAATAGACAATATTGCAGAAATATAGAAAAGCAAAGTAGATTATATTCGAGAATCAGATGCCTTTACAAGTTGTATTCCCCTTCCTTATATAGGAGATTCCTTGATATAACTTACAAATCTTGCTATGGTTGCTCATTAATGACTAATTATGACAGTAATGAGGCGTTACAAAGGATAACGGTAATTGGGGTACGGTTACATAATGTTCGAGTAATCAATTGTGGGTTCTTGAATCTGCCCATAGCTTTGTCTAGATTCATTCTGACCGTACCTCTTCCCTGTTTTGATCAGGTTGAGTTTTCCGTGACTGATAAGCTCGAGGGCTTATTTAATCGTGCCTCTTTGTTCCATTCAAAGAATCACATCCAGCTGTCGCATTCTCCTGTGTCCATGTAACTGGCTGAGTTGTCAAAAGTTGGCTTACGTGTGAAACTCTTTTTTACCAATACATCGGCTTGCCTAGTACCATCGATAGACACCATCACGACATGTTAGGTTTTGGGTCGTGACACGCGTACTATAAAATATCTATAAATTGACATAATAATGGGATTTTCCTTTGTCACAAACTAAAGTGATATTCTTTGTTATTTTGTTTACAAATTTATTATATTACATAGCTCAAATTAGAAAATTTTAATACAACTAATTAGTTTATTCTGATATCCTAAATTTTAGGAAAATAATAAATATATATATTCCTAAATATTAGGAAAACAATTAAAAGACTATTTTGTCTAGTGTGAAATAGAATTTTGAAGAGTAAAAAAGGAAAACGATATTTCGCTAAGCATCGTCGTGCTTTTAATATATATATATATATATATATATATATATTAAAAGGTATTATATACATGGCGAATTAAAGAAGTCAAGTGTAAAACTGATATTGCATAGGATAAGAGGGGTAGAATGTCTATAAAATTGTGTATTGTTGAATAAGATAGAGATAATATAACGTCATAATGATATACAAAAAGTAGATCATAATTGCGTAAAATTGTGTGTTGTCTGTAAAATGATATACAAAAAGTATTTGGAAGTTTTTGCATCATATATGTCACAATCCGAAATTCCCATCGTCGGGACCGCGATGGCGCGTAACATTCCACTTGCTAGGCAAAACACGTTAGAGTATTTTTAAGCTAAACCTTATTCAAATCAATCAACAACAACAATAAATTAAGATGAAGGACAGCGAATACGGAATAATATAAAAGCTTCAACATTTACAACTATCCGGATCTGGTGTCACAACTCACGAACTACGAAGATTACTACAAATAGAGTCTGAAGAAAGGAAAATACACTGTTTTGAAATTGAAAATAGTAAAAGAAAATACTAAGAAGAGACTTCAGGTTCTGCGGACGCCGATCTACCTTGGGTCTCCTGATAGCCATCCGGAAGCTAATCTCTCAATCAACCAGAGGCGGTGCCAAAATCTGCACAGAAAGTGCAGAGTGCAGTATCAGTACAACCGACCCCATGTACTGGTAAGTGTCGAGCCTAACCTCGACGAAGTAGTGACGAGGCTAAGACAAGACACCTACAATCTAAAGTGTACAAGTTAATAGTGTATATACAGATAACATTAAAGAACTAAACAGGTAATATCAGGAGGGGGAAACATGCTGAGGGGAAATACGAGATAAAGAACTACATCAGAAAGATAGCTTGAGCAGTAAATATACTATGAACCAATAATAACCAATGAACACATCAAAGGAAAAGTGCACGGCATCACCCTTCGTGCTTTTACTCTCATCCTCACCATGAAATTAATAGAAATGATATGGCATCACCCTTTGTGCATTAACTCTCATATCATGGAACGGCATCACCATTCGTGCATTACACTCACAATATGGCACGACATCACCCTTCGTACATTAACACTCTCAATATGGCACGACATCACCCTTCGTGCATTAACACTCTCAACCTCACCATAAAGTCAATAAAAACGACATAGCATCACCCTTCGTGCATTAACACTCTCAACCTCACCATAAAGTCAATAAAAACGACATAGCATCACCCTTCGTGCATTAACACTCTCCTTACCATAATGCAATGAACAACAACAACTGGGAGACAAAATAACAAGTATAAGCCTTACTTCAACATTCGGTTCCACAATGTCAACCTCAACTTCAAAATCAATACTCAATTACCATCAAAAGATTCGTAAGCATGATAAAAGCGACTGATTTAACAATTCTAGTCTAAACATGGATCACATGAACAATGGAATCTAAATTTGCAAGAAACCACACCCCACCTGTATGCTTTAACCCAACTACAACACATAAGTACTTGTTACCTCACATATACGATGTTCCCAATAATTAAACAAGTAGCAAATAGGCAAACAATTCATATTCTCTCAATCAAGGTTAACCACGACACTTACCTCGCTCCAACGGCCAAACTCAAAGCTCAACTACGGCTTTTCCTTTCACACAAGCCTCTGAACCGATAGAATCCAGCAAATTATCAACCAAACAATTCAATTCAATTTAAACCTTAAGAACTACCCACGATTGTAAAAAATTCAATTTAGGCCATTTTTGAAAAATTCAACAAAAGTTAACACCCGGACCCGCTTGTTCCAAACCCGAAATTCAGACCAAAACCCGATTACCCATTCACCCCCGAGCCCGGTTATGTAATTTGTTTTGGAATCAGACCTCAATTTGAGGTCTAAATCCCCAATTAACCAAATCCCTAGTTTCTACCAAAAAAACCCCAATTCCACCATGAAAAACCTTAGATTTTAGGTTGAAATCTTAGGAAAAGTAGTGAAAGATTGAAAGAAATTATTTTAAGATCACTTACCAATGATTTGGGGAAGAAAATTCTTTGGAAAATCGTCTCTTGTGTTTTAGGTTTCGAAAATTTGAAGAATGGGAGAAAAATCCCGTCCAAGCATATTTACCCAGTTGCAGATGTCGCAAATGCAACCTGGGCTTCGTAAATGCGAAGACCGCAAGTGAAAAGGAACCATCGCAAATGAGAAGCCCTTCACACCTAATCTGTCTTCGCAAATCCGAAGAGTTCCTTCCCCAAACCCACTTCGCAAATGCAAAGAATATTTCTCAAATGCGAAACTTGTGTGGCCCAGCTTCTCTTCGCATTTGCGATGAGAAGCTCGCAAATGCGTACCCCTCAAAGGTCGCAAATGCGATGCCTGATCTCGCAAATGCGAGATCAGAAGCCTGCAACAAGATTAGATGCACCAGCAATTTCTCCAAGTCATATTTCACTCTGTAGCCTATCTGAAACTCACTTGAGCCCTCGGGGCTCTAAACCAAAAGTGTACACTAGTCTAAAAACATCATATGAACTTGCTCGCGCGATCAAATCGCCAAAATAACACATAGAACTATGAATTGAACACCAAATCAAATGAAAATTTCAAGAAAACTTTGAAATCTATATTTTCACAACCGGGCGTCTGAATCATGTCAAACCAACTCTGTTTTTCATCAAATTTCACAGACAAGTCATAAATATGGTATTGGACCTATATCGGGTTCCGAAACCAAAATACAGACCCGTTATCCAAAAAGTTAAACTTTAGTCAAACATGCCAAATTCATTAAGCCTTTAACTTCCAAATTTCGACAAAGTCCGATATCTCGGGCTAGGGACTTCTGAATTCGATTTCGGGCATACGCCCAGGTCCCAAGTCACAGTACATACCCACCGGGATCCTCAAAACGCAAATCCCAGTCTGTTTACTAAAAATGTTGACCGAAGTCAACTAAAATGAAGTTTTAAGAAAAAATCCTTAATTTTTACAGTTTTTAACATAAAAACTTTCATAAAAGATGCCCGAACTGTGCATGCAAATCGAGGAAGGATAAAACATGCTTTTTAAGGCTTCGGATCACAAAATTAGGTTCAAAAAATGAGATGACCTATCGGGTCATTACATTCTCCACCTCTAAAATAACCGTTTGTCCTCGAATGGACATACAAAAGTACCTGAACTGGCGAAGAGGTGGCGATATCTACTCCGCATGTCTGATTCTGACTGTCTCGACGGGCTGACCTCTCTACTGCACTCAGACAGAAGGATAACTCTTTGACCTCAACTGACGAACATGCCGGGCTAGAATTGCCACTGGCCCCTCCTCATAAGTCGAATCCTTGTCCAACTGGACAGAGCTGAAATCTAATATATGGGACAGATCACCGTGATACTTCTAGAGCATGGACACATGAAACATCGGATGAACCATTGATAACCCTGGTGGCAACGCAAGCCTATAAGTCACCTCTCACACTCTCGAGAATCTCAAAAGGTCCAATATACCTAGGGCTCAGCTTTCCCTTCTTTCCAAATCTCATGACACCCTTCATGGGTGTTACTCGAAGTAACACTCTCATCGACCATGAATGCAACATCACAAACTCTACGATCGACATAACTCTTCTGCCTAGACTGAGCTCAGCGAAGTCGGTCCTAAATAATCTTGACCTTATCCAAGGCATCATGTACTAGATCTGTACCCAACAACCGAGCATCCCTCGGCTCAAACTACCCAACTGGTGACCGACATCGCCTACCGTATACTGCCTCATACAAAGCCATCTGAATGCTTGACTGGTAGCTGTTGTTGTAGGCGAACTCTGCAAGGGAAAGAACTGATCCCACGATCCTTCGAAGTCTATAACACATGCACGGAGCATATCCTCCATGATCTGAATAGTGGGCTCGGATTTTCTGTCCGTATGAGGATCAAAGATTGTGCTCAAATCAACTCGCATGCCCAACTCACGATGCACTTCCCTCCAGAAGTGCAAGGTGAACTATGTACCTCAATCAGAAATTATAGACACAGGCACACCGTGAATACGGACGATCTCGCGGATATAAATCTCTGCCAACCGCTAGGAAGAATAGGTGAATGCCACAAGAATGAAATGCACTGACTTAGTCAGCCTGTCCATAATGACCCAAACGACATCGAACTTCCTCTGAGTCAGTGGGAGTCCAACAACGAAATCCATAGTGATACGCTCCCACTTCCACTCAGATCTCTATCTTCTTAAGCAAACCACTAGGACTGTAATGCTCATACTTGAATTGCTGACAATTAGACACCGAGAAACATAGTAAACTATTTCCTTCTTCATCCTCCTCCACCAATAATGTTGCCGCAAGTCCTGATACATCTTTGCGGCACCCGGATGAATAGAATACCAGGAACCGTGGGCCTCCTCAAGAATCAACTCACGAAGTCCATCCACATTAGGCACAGAAACATGACCCTGCATCCTCAAGACACCGTCATCACCAACAGTAACCCGTTTGGCACCATTGTGTTGGACTGTGTCCCTAAGGACCAATAAATGAGAGTCGTCATACTGCCAATCTCTGATACACACAAACAACGAAGTCCGAGCGACTGTACAAACTAGAAAATAGCTGGGCTCTGAAATATCCAACCTCACAAACTAGTTGGCCAACGTCTAGAAAATCTGATGCAAGCGGCCTTTCACCGACTAGAATGAACCCAAGGATGACCATACTCGTCGCCTTCATACTCAATGCGTCGGTCACCATATTGGCCTTCCCGGGATGATACAAGATGGTGATATATAGTCTTTCAATAGCTCCAACCACCTTCTCTGCCTCAAATTGAGATCCTTTTTCTTGAACAAATACTGAAGGCTCCGATGATCAGTGAAAACCTCACACGACACGCCGTAAAGGTAGTGCCTACAAATCTTCAGCGCATGAACAATGGCTGCCAACTCTAAATCATAGATAGGGTAATTCTTCTCATGAACCTTCAACACCGCAATGCATGTGCAATCACCATGCCCTCCTGCATCAGTACCACACCGAGCCCAACACGGGATGCATCATAATAAAACATATAAGACCCTGAACTTGTGGGCAACACTAACACCGGCACTGTAATCAAAGCTATCTGGAGCTTCTGAAAGCTCGACTCACACTCGTCTGACCATATGAATGGGGCACCCTTTTGGGTCAACCTAGTCAATGGGGCTTCTATAGATGAAAACCCCTTCACAAATCGACGATAATAGCCTACCAAATCCAAGAAACTCCTAATCTCCCTAGCAGAAGTGGGTTTAGGCCATTTTTGAACTGCCTCAATCTTCTTAGGATCCACCTAAATACCCTCTGCTGATACAACGTGCCCCAAGAAAGTGACTGAATCCAACCAAAACTCGCACTTTGAAAATTTAGCAAATAACTGGCTGTCTCTCAAAGTCTGAAGCACAATCCTAAGATGCTGCTCATGCTCCTCTCGACTGCGGGAGTAGATCAAGATATCGTCAATAAACACAATCACAAAGGAGTCTAAATAAGGTTTGAACACTCGGTTCATCAAGTCCATGAATTCTGCCGGGCATTGGCCAACCCAAAGGAGATTACCGAAAAGTCGTCTTAGGGACATCAGATGCCCTAATCCTCAGCTGGTGGTAGCCAGATCTCAAATCAATCTTCGAAAACACCTTGGCACCCTGAAGCTGATCCAATAAATCGTCAATCCTTGGCAATGGATACTTGTTCTTGACGGTGACTTTGTTCAAGTGTCGATAATCTATACACTTCCTCATCGATCCATCCTTATTCTTCACAAACAACATGGGCGGACCCCAAGACGAGGTACTAGGTCTAATTAAGCCCTTATCAAGAAAATCTTGCAATTGTTCCTTCAATTCTTTCAACTCTGGCGGGGCCATATGGTATGGTGGAATGGATACAAATCAGGAGCCAAATCAATACAAAAATCAATACCCTTGTCGGGTGGCATCCCCGACAGGTCTGCAGGAAATACCTCTGGAAACTCATGAACAACTGGCACAGAATCCGTAGAAGGAACCTCTGCATTAGAATCACGAACATAAGCCAAATAAGCTAGACACCCCTTCTCGACCATACGTCGAGCCTTCATATAAGAGATAACTCTGCTAGTAGAATGGCCAGGAGTCCCTCTCCACTCTAATCGAGGCAACCCCCGCAAGGCTAAGGTCACCGTCTTGGCGTGATAGTCCAATATAGTGTAATAAGGTGATAGCCAATCCATGCCCAATATAACATTAAAATCAACCATATTGAGGAGTAGAAGATCTACACTAGTATCAAGACTCCTAGTAGTGACCACACACAAATGATAAACACGATCTACAACAATAGCATCCCCAAAAGATGTGGACACATATACAGGGGCACTCAAGGAATTACGAGGCAACACTAAATATGAAGCAAAATAAGATGACACATAGGAGTAAGTAGATCCTGGATCAAATAGAGCTGAAGCATCCTTACTACAAACTAAAACAATACCTGTAATAACGGCGTGAGATGATTCAGCCTCAGGCCTGGCTAGGAAAGCATAGCATTGGTCACTCTAAACTACAACTCTAGGATAGCCCCTGGCTGGCTGGCCTCCACCTCTAGCAGTCTGACCTCCACCTCTAATGGTCGGACCACCACCTCTGGCTGCCTGACCCCTACCTCTAGCTTGCTGAGCGAGCGGTGCAGCACTCGATGCCAGGACCATGACACGAGAACCCTGATGTTGTGAACTACTCGATGCACGAGGGCGAAATATAGAATTGTTCCTCGGGTCACCACAAGTATAACAAGACCTTGGCTGTTGTGACTGCTGGCTGTGAAACTGAACATGTCTACCTGAGTAATCACTCTGAAAACTCTGGAGCGGAGGTGCTCTGATAGGAGCTGGTGGTGCACTGTAGGCTAGCTTATCAGAATAAGGCATATGAGGACCACGACCACCTGGGGCACCATGGGATGCCTGGAGTGCTGAATGAAACGGCCTGAGAGTATGGCCTCTGCTCAAAGTACCCTGCCTCTAGATGAGGCACCGCTGAACCCACCGAAATGATGAGGTCTCTTGTTAGACACCTGACCTCCCTGAGAAAGAACCATCTCAACTCACATGGCGACATTGGCAGCCTCCTGAAAAGAATCTCACTCCCAGTCTCCTTAGCCATATGCAACTTGATAGGCTGAGCTAGTCCCTCAATAAACCTCCTAACCCTCTCTCTCTCTCTCTTAATAGGAACTAAAAGAAGAGCATGACGGGCCAAATCCACAAAATGGTTCTCATATTGAGTACAAATCATACTGTCCTGCTGAAGAGGCACAAACTGACGGCGATGCTCCTCTCTCAATATGATAGGGAGAAACTTCTCCCGACAGAGCTGAGAGAATTGATCCCAAGTAATAGAAGGCGACACCGCTGGTTTTGATAATAAATAATCTCTACACCATTTCTTGGCGGAACCAGTCATCACAAAAGCGGCAAAAATCGACCCCATTGGTTTCCAATATACCCATGTTCCATAGAACCTCATGACATCTGTCAAGATACTCATGGGTATCCTCTGAAGTAGAACCACTAAAGTGAACTGGGAAGAGCTTGGTGAACTTGTCCAATCTCTATAAAGCCTCGGAATACATAGTTGGCCCCTCATCGGCCTATGACGCAACCACAAGCTGAACCACTCTGACTGGATGAGCTGCTGGAGTCTGATACTAGGGAGCCATCTGCTCCAGAGTGTGAGTAGCAGGAGTCTGTGCTCCTCCTCCAGCCTAAGAGACGGCTAGTGCCATGGGAAATGCGCCAAATCTGGGCCACACTCTCCATTAGGCCTACCAAACGGACCAAAGCATACTGAAGCACTTGGGTGGCAATGAACCCCTCCGGAACCTGAGCTGGCCCAGCAGGAACAGTCTGGACTAGAGCCTCCTCCTCAAACCTTACTTGAGGGTCCAGTGCTGGGGCTGCTGCTAGGGCTCTGGGCTAAGACCTGCCCCTACCTTGGCCTTTCGCACGGCCTCGACCTCGACCTCTACCCCTCGTAGGAGCTGTCACTGGAGGCTCTGGCTGCTACTCAACTGAAGAAGCGGTATGTCTTCTCGCCATATGTGAGAGAATAAGAGTAGAAGAGCTCAATCAGTACTGAGAAAGAAAGTTGCACGATAGATAAGAATAGAAGTGAAGTTTGTTCCTAAACTTCATAGCCTCTGGGAGATAAGTACAGACGTCTCTGTACCGATCCCCCAGACTCTACTAAGCTCGCTCGTGAATTGTGAGACCTAGGAAACTTAGTGCGTTGATACCAACTTATCACGATTCGGAATTCCCACCATTGGGACCGCGATGGCGCCTAACATTCCACTTGCTAGGTAAGCCATGTTAGAATATTTTTAAGCTAAACCTTATTCAACTCAATCAACAGCAACAATAAATTAAGATGAAGGACAGCGAATACGGAATAATATAAAAACTTCAATATTTACAACTACCCGGATCTGGTGTCACAACTCACGAACTACTAAGGTTACTACAAACAAAGTTTGACGAAGGGAAAATTCACTTTTTTGAAATTGAAAACAGTAAAAGATAAAACTAAGAAGAGACTTCATGGTCTGCGAATACCGACAAATCTACCTTGGGTCTCCTGATAGCAATCCGGAATCTAATCTCTCAATCAACCAGAGTCGGTACCAAAATCTGCACAGAAAGTGCAGAGTGCAGTATCACTACAACCGACCCCATGTACTGGTAAGTGTCGGGCTAACCTCAACAAAGTAGTGACGAGGCTAAGACAAGACACCTACAATGAAACATGTACAAGTTAACAGTGTATATACAGATAACAGTAAAGAACTAAACAGGTAATATCGGGAAGGGGAAACATGTTGAGGGAAAATACGAGATAAAGAACTAAAGCAGAAAGATAACTTGAACAGTAAAAATACTATGAACCAATAAGAACATATGAACACAACAAAGGAAAAGTGCACGGCATCACCCTTTATGCTTTTACTCTCATTCTCACCATGAAATTAATAGAAATGACACGACATCACCCTTTGTGCATTAACTCTCATAACATGGTACGTCATCACCCTTCGTGCATTACACTCACAATATGGCATAGCATCACCCTTCGTGCATTAACACTCTCAATATGGCACGACATCACCCTTCGTGCATTAACACTCTCAACCTCACCATAAAGTCAATCAAAACGGCACAACATCACCCTTCGTGATTTAACACTCTCCCTTACCATAATACAATGAACAATAACAGGGAGATAAAATAACAAGTATAAGCCTTACTTCCACATTCGGTTCCACCATGTCAACCTCAATTTCGAAATCAATACTAAATTACCATCAAAAGATTTGTAAGCATGATAAAAGCGATTGATTTAACAATACTAGTCTAAACATGGATCACATGAACAATGGAAGCTAAATTTGCAAGAAACCACATCCCACCCGCATGCTTTAACCTAACTACAATGCATAAGTACTTGTCACCTCACATATATGTTGTTCCCAACAATTAAACAAGTAGAAAATATGCAAACAATTCCTATTCCCTCAATCAAGGTTAATCACGACACTTACCTCGCTCCAACGGCCAAACTCAAAGCTCAACTACGGATTTTCCTTCCACACAATGCTCTGAGCCGATATAATCTAGAAAATTATAACCCAAACAATTCAATTTAAGCCTTAGGAACTACCCACGATTGTAAAGAATTCAATTTAGGCAATTTTTGAAAAAGTCAACAAAAGTCAACACCCGGGCCCGCTTGATCCAAACCCGAAATTCGGACCAAAACCCGATTACCCATTCACCCTCGAGCCCCATTATGTAATTTATTTTGGAATACGACCTCAATTTGAGGTCTAAATCCCCAATTTACAAAATCCCTAGTTTCTACCCAAAAACCCCCAATTCCACCATGAAAAACCTTAGATATTAGGTTGAAATCATAGCAAAAGTAGTGAAAGATTGAAAGAAATTAGATTAAGATCACTTACTAATGATTTGGGGAAAAAAAGTTCTTTGGAAAATCGCCTCTTGTGTTTTAGGTTTTGAAAATTTGAAGAATGCGAGAAAAATCCCGTCTAAGTCATATTTACCCAGTTGCAGATGTCGCAAATGCGATCTGGGCTTCGAAAATGCGAAGCCCTTCACACTTCTGCTGTCTTTGCAAATGCGAAGACTGGTTCGCAAATGCAAACTCTGATATGACCGCAAATGCGACACAATCATCGCAAATGCGAAGAATGCCTTCCCCATGCCCACTTCGAAATTGTGAAGAATATTTTGCAAATGCGAAACCTGTGTGGCCCAGCTACTCTTTGCATTTGCGTTGAGAAGCTCATAAATGAAAACCCCTCAAAGGTCGCAAATGCGAGATCAGAGGCCTGCAACAAGATCATATGCACCAACAATTTCTCCAAGTCAAATTTCACTTCGTAGCCTATCCGAAAATCACTCGAGCCCTCGGGGCTCTAAACCAAAAGTGCACACTAGTCTAAACACATCATACGAACTTGCTCGCGCGATCAAATCTCCAAAATAACACCTAAACCTACGGATTGAACACCAAATCAAATGAAATTTTCAAGAAAACTTTGAAATTTCTATTTTCACAACCGGACGTCTCAATCACATCAAACCAACTCTGTTTTTCATCAAATTTCACAGACAAGTGATAAATATGGTATTGGATCTATACCGGATTCCAGAACAAAAATACGGACCCGTTATCCAAAAATTCAAAGTTTGGTCAAACATGCACAATTTACTAAGCCTTTAACTTCCAAATTTTGACAAAGTCCAATATCTCGGGATACGGAGTTTCGAATTCAATTCCGAGCATACGCCCAAGTACCAAATCACAGTATGGACACACCGAGATCGTCAAAACATGAATCTGGGTCCGTTTACTAAAAATATTGACCGAAGTCAACTCAAATGAAATTTTAAGCAAAAATCCTTAATTTTCACAGTTTTAACATAAAAGCTATCCGAAAAGACACCCAGACTATGCAAGTAAATCGAGGAAGGCTAAAACATTATTTTAAAGTCTTTGGATCACAAAATTAGGTTTCAAAACACGAGATGACCTATCGGTCATCACAATATAACGTCAGAAATTGAGAAGAAGGAAGATGAGACAGATCCAATGTATTCTTGTTGATTTTGTATTTGTATGTTTTTGGAACCATAAGACTTTTATGAACAAAGTTTTTCCTTTATTGAGTTAATGATTAGTTTCTACAAAGTTAATATTTATAGATAGATAGATAAAATTATTTTAGTTGTATTGTCACGACCCAAATTCTCCATTCGTGAATTGTCGTGACGGCACCTAGTCTCTACGACTAGGTAAGCCTAACACATTGCGGAAACGAAAATGAAAACATGGACATTTATGACTAACAGTAATAGATAACTTAAATAAGCAATTAAGATCCCGCTCGGCATATACAATAATCAACACCCAAATTGTAAAAAGCACTCCCAAGACCCAGAACACTGTAAGTCACAAGCTTCTACGAGTCCTAACTGTTCTATACATCAGGTCTATAGAAATGAGCAAAAAATGAACATAGGGGGATAGAGGGGGACTCCGAGGATCTGCGGGCGCGGGCAGATGTACCTTGAAATCTTCGGCAGCAGCGAGTGAAACTATGAACAAAGTTGGTAAGAAGAACCTAGATCTGCACACGAAAAACATGTGCAGGAAAGGGTGTGAGTACACCACAATGGTACCCAGTAAGTGCCAAGTGTAACCTCGATCGAGTAGTGACGAGGTAGGGTCAGGGTCCTAACGGTATATATAATAATAAAGCAAGGAAAGAATGAAGTATCGCAGTAAAATAAAGACTAAAATTTAACAAGAAAGAATTCATAGAAGGTAACAGCTCAGTACACAACAATACAACAAAAGATCTCTCGAGATAACGTCTCGTAGTCCCAAACGTAAATGTGCAGCGGGGATCTCCTAGAATACTGTTTCATAGTCCCAAAGTAAATATGCAAGACAGGGGGATCTCTAGGAATACCGTTCCGTAGTCCCAAAGTAAATATGCAAGACAGGGGGATCTCTCGGAAGACCGTTCTATAGTCCCGAAGTAAATATGCATCTCAAACAATAGGGTTCAATAGCCAAAACACGAAATCCTACAATTTAGAATAAGTACAAGTCAAGGAAAAATAGGAAAGTTCACTAAACATGCTGCATGGAGTTCAGATAAACAACTAAGGCAAGTAGACATGATATTCTATTCTACCAGGATACTACACATGCTGATAAGACTCAAATAAGAAGGAAAACATGTTATTACTTAGTAGAAATTGGGTTTTTACAACTATTAGTGTATTGGTAAAAAAGAGTTTCACACGTAAGCCAGCTTTTGACAACTCAGCCAGTCACGTGGACACTGGAAAACATGACAGCTGGATGTGATTCTTTGAAGAGATACAGTACAAAGAGGCACAGTTCAGTAAACCCACGAACTTATCAGCCACAGGAAACTCAACTTGATCAAAACGGGAGAGAAGCACGGTCAGAATGAATCTAGACAAAGCTACGGGCAGATTCAAGGACCCACAATTGATTACTCGAACGTTATGTAACCGAAACCCAATTACTGTTGTCCTTTGTAATGCCTCATTAATGTTATAATTAGTCATTAATGAGTAACCACAGCAAGAGTCGTACGTTGTAAGAATCTCCTATATAAGGGAGGGGAATACATCTTGTAAAGGCATCTGATTCTCGAATACAATCAACTTCAATTTTCTATATTTCTTCAATATTGTCTATTATTCATTTTTCTCCATTACTTTGATTATCAGTAACCCGTATTCATCTTAAAAATAAGCTTTAGTTAAACAAATTGGTTCCATTACTGGGAATCTGATAATATTTGGTTAAACAAATTGGTTCCATTACCGGGAATCTGATAATATTTGTTTACTTTTTAAGTGATATCCTCTGAATTATGTCAAACCCTAATGACAACAACTAGCAAAAGAGTGGAACCCCAGTTCCATCTCCTTCAGGAACCCCACGTGGTTCGAGGGAACAATCCCCAGAAAGATCCAATAACAACAATGGTGATAATGATCAAATTGTTGAACAAGATCGTGTAAAGCAAATGATTGCAGAGTATGTGGGCCAGGCTTTGCAAGAATTTGCGAGAGGATAACCGGTAGCGTTACCTACACCGCCGACGCAACCCCCCAATAACACCATCACTATGGAAAATCCTCAATATGGGTTGGCAAACCCAGGAAGAGGAGATAATCCTAATGAATCTCTCGAAACGAGACAAGGTATATCTAATAACTCAGAATTACAAAATTTACTGCTAACCATGCAGAAATAGATGAAGGAGCAGAACGATCGCATCAAACGAATTCCTGGAGTACCACCTATCATCAAAGGCATCGATGTTGATAGATATTCTCAACAACCTTGGAAGCCAAGTGCGACACCCTTGCCTATACCCAAGAAGTTTAAAATGCCTGACGTTCCCAAATATAATGGAACAACTGACCCACGCGACCTTGTGACTGCTTTCACTACTGGGATTCATTTATAAAAGCACACTCTGGTGCACAAAAAGTTGAGAAGAGAATGGAAGACATATTCAAAATAAAACAAGGAGACACGAAACTACTCCGTGAGTTTGTAGACAGGTTTCAACGAGAAAGAATGCAGTTACCCAAGGTACCTGATAATTGGGCAGCCATGGCATTTACAAGCAACCTGAACGATAAAAGCTCAGAAGCCACGAGACGACTTAAGGAGAGTCTAAGATAATTCTCCACTACAACATGGAACGATGTATATAACAGGTACAGTACTAAACTCATAATAGAAGAAGATATCATTGCTCGTTCGAGAGATGAAGATCATTCCAGATCCAAACGTCCTAAATCAGATAGAAGATCTGGTAAAAACAGGTACGATCCTTACTCGGGACCCTCAGGACGCGATATCCGCCCCAGGTTCGAAAACACTAGGTCAGACTATAGACCACAAGGAAGAGACGTAGTCTCATCCTCGTCTAGATCCAGAAAAGATCGAGATAAACGACATAGAGGTAGTGCTCAAATTGGGGATCCTACCCTTAATGTAAGTTCTACTGAACTTGTCTCAGTACTGAGGAACATAGGAATAAGTTTAAGTGGCCCAGAGAGATGCGGTCAAATGCAAGTAGAAGAAACCCAGATCACTTGGGTGAATTTCACAACGATCATGGGCACAAAACTGCAGATTGCATATTTTTACAAGGTGAAGTAGAAAATTTGTTAATACAGGGCTATTTAACAGAATTGTTTAGTGATAAAGGTAAACATGCATATATGAACAGGAAGGAGCCTCCAAAGCCTCCTTCTCCAAAACGAAATGTTAACGTAATACACGAGGATGAAGAAGTAAACTGAGTGATTTGCAAAATAACCAAAAAGTTCACAATTACACATGGGAAACTGGATCGTGGAGAAGACGATATAACCTTCGACGATGCAGATATCAGCGGATTAATGCTTCCACACAATGATACTCTGGTAATATCTTTACTTATTCATGACACTAACGTAAAAACAGTGTTGATTGATCCAGGCAGTTCAGTCAATATCATTTTGCTAAGAGTCGTGGAATAAATGCTACTGGGGATTCAAGTGATCCCAAAAGCACGAGCCATATCAGGGTTTGATAACTCTATGGTTATAACAAAAGGAGAAATTGAGCTTAGCACTTTGTTGAAGGGGTGATCAAAAGTGCGAGGTTCCAAGTCATCGATACTGACATGGCTTATAACATGATCATTAGAAAGCCCTGGATCCACGAAATGAAAGCGGTACCCTCCACGTCGCATCAGGTAATTAAATTTCCCTCTGAATGGGGGATTCAACAAATCAAAGGAGATCAGCAGACCGCAAGAAATATAAAATATGTAGTACACTACAACAAGAAAATAGAGGTGGAAGAATTACAAGATAAGGGAATCTCCCAACCAAGTAACACAGCCCAAACAAGCATGGAAGGAATTACTACCCAAATAGGTACATAAGGTATTATTGCTGAAACAGGTACGCAAGAAAATACTTACGAGAAGGAAAATCAAGTTACCACAGAAAGTATACTATACCACATAGGAGGAAGATAAGCACATCAAAACAACTACGGAGGAGCTCGTAACTGTTCCATTATTTCAACAAAAGCTTGAGCAGAAAGTGTATATAGGCACGAGGATAGGCCCCGCTCGAAGAGGTAAGTTAATTGATTATTTAAAGGCTAACGCGGAATGCTTTGCGTGGTCCCACTCAGATATGACAGGCATCCCGTCAGAAGTGATGACTCATAAACTAAATGAAGATCTATCATTCATACCTATTAAGCAGAAGAAAAGAAAGCAAGGACCATTCAAGAACCAAGTGATCGACGAAGAGGTACAGAAACTCTTAAAGATTGGTTCGATACGAGAGGTAACGTACCCTAACTGGATAGAAAACACCGTAGTAGTGCCTAAAAAGAATGGCAAGTGGAGAGTATGCGTAGATTATACCGACAGTAATAAAGCATGCCCCAAAGATTCATTCCCATTGCCACATATAGATCAAATGATTGATGCCACAGCAGGTCATGAATTATTGAGCTTTTGAGATGCATATTCTGGTTATAATCAAATTAAAATGAATCCCTCAGATGAGGAAAAAAGCTTCCTTCATTACAAACAGGGGGACTTACTGTTATAAAGTTATGCCTTTTGGCTTAAAAAACGCTGGAGCCACCTATCAAAGGTTAGTGACTAAAATGTTCCAAGAACATCTTGGAAAGACGATGGAAGTCTATATTGATGATATGTTTGTAAAATCAACACAAGCACAAGACCATTTCTAGCATCTCTCTACTGCTTTTGATATTCTACGCAAGTATAATATGAACTTAAATCCAGAGAAATGCGCTTTTGGAGTGCAATCGGGTAAATATTTGGGTTTTCTCGTGTCAAACAGAGGAATAGAGGTAAATCCCGCTCAAATTAAAGCTATAGAAGAAATACCTGATATTTTAACAAATAAAAAGGAAGTTCAAAGAGTGACAGGGAGAATAGCAGCTTTGGGTAGGTTTATTTCTAAATCCTCCGAAAAAAGTTTTAAATTATTATCAGTTCTCAAAAAGCAGAATCAGTTCGAATGGACTGAAGAATGTCAGCAAGCCCTCAAGAACCTGAAGATTTATCCATCGAAACAACCACTTCCTTCAAAGCCAAAAGAAGGGGAAAGATTGTACATCTACCTGGCTGTCTCAGAAATTGTTGTAAGTGTTGTATTGGTAAGAGAAGAAAAAGGTAAACAATCACCTGTCTATTATGTAAGTAAAACATTGCTAGATGTTGAGACTAGATATCCACATCTGAAAAAGTTAGCCTTAGCTTTAATAATGGCATCTAGAAAATTATGACCCTTCTTTCAATGCCACCCAATCACTGTTGTGACCTCATATCCTTTAAGAAATATTCTGCATAAACAGGAATTGTCAGGAAGATTAGCCAAGTGGGCCATAGAATTAAGTGAGCATGAAATAATCTATCAGCCTAGGACTGCAATTAAGTCTCAAATACTAGCTGATTTTGTTGCTGACTTTAGTAATAGCATTGTACCTGAAGTAGAAAAAGAGTTACAACTCTTTAACGGTGCTAATCCAGGCCTATGGACCTTGTTCACCGATGGTTCTTCAAATATAAAAGGTGCCGGCTTAGGCATAGTCTTAATATCACCCACGGGTGAAAAGACACGGCAAGCTATCAAGTGTTATCCTATAACTAACAGTGAAGCAGAGTTCGAAGCTGTTATTGCNAGAATGCAACAGTATCTTGAAAAAGCACGAGAGCTCGTGAGACAATTCAAAACATGGAAGGTAATGCAAATACCTAGAGAGGAAAATGCAGAAGCAGATGCACTAGCTAACCTTGCAGCAGTCACGGAAGTAACGAACAAAGACAATACAATTGTCGTTCAACTATTTCATTCAATAATAGACCAGGACAGGAGTGGGGTAACTTTCAACAGCCTAACCTGGGACTGGAGAAATAAAATTCTTAATTTTTTTGCAGAATGGCACCGTACCTGAAGACAGGAAAGCAGCTCAAGCACTTCGCCGCAAAATTGCACGGTACTGCCTTATTCGCAACTCACTTTATCGCAAGATGTTCGGAGGAATCCTAACTAAATGCCTCGGACCTAACCAAACAGAATTTGTGATGAAAGAAGTCCACGAAGGATACTATGGAAATCACTCAGGGGAGAGATCCTTAGTGAAAACACTAATCAGAGCTGGATACTATTGGCCTAAGATGGAAGAAGAAGCCGAGAATTTCGTGTCCAAATGTGACAGATGCCAAAGATTTTCCAATAACATGCATCGACCAGCAGAATTACTACACCCAATAATATCCCCATGGCCTTTCATGAAATGGGGTATGGACATAGTGGGACCTCTTCCTACAGCTAAAGGACAGGTACAGTTTTTACTCGTACTAACCGACTATTTTACAAAATGGGTAGAGGCAGAAGTGTTCAAACAAGTGCGAGAAAAGGAAGTTAAAAGCTTCTTATGGCGAAACATAATATGCCGCTTTGGAATACCAAAGGAAATTGTGTGTGATAGTGGCCCACAATTTGTAGGCTCGCAAATCACAGAATTCTTCGAAAGTTGGCAAATCAAGCGGATCACTTCAACGCCGTACCACCCCGTTGGTAATGGTCAAGTTGAGTCAATGAATAAGGTCATCATCAACAATCTAATAAAGCGGCTGGATAAAGCTAAAGGAAATTGTCCTGGAGAGTTACCAGCGGTACTATGGGCATACAGAACAACTTCGAAGATAGCCACGGGAGAAACTCTGTTCGCACTTGTTTATGGCTCAGAAGCCTTAATACCCGTGGATAATTGCGAACCAAGAATAAGGTTCTCAATATCCATAGAAGGTGAAAATGACGACGAATCAATGACCAACCTGGACCTGCTCGAACCACGGAGAGAAGCAACATTGATACGGATGACAGCTCAAAAGAAAATCATAGAGCGTTATTACAACCGTAAAGCTCATATCAGATACTTTAAGATTGGGGACTTCGTCCTCAAAAAAGTCTTTCAATCAACGAAAGAAGCAGGTGCAGGAAGCTAAATCCAAACTGGGAAGGACCTTACAATATCCGAGGCATAGCTGGGAAAGGCGCCTATGAGTTGGAAGCTATGGACGGCAGAGTTCTACCAACAAGCTGGAACGCCATCCATATAAAGAAGTATTACTTCTAAAAGAAAATAATACCCACCGTCGAGTATCACACATTCGATTTTATTTTGAACATTTAAAAATTTTATTAACTTTTTTAGATGATAGGCACAAAGCTAACCCATCACCAGATGATGATATTAGACCTGCAAAGACGCGAGGAAATAACACAATTCCCGGTCTAGGGTTACACTTTCTGATGGACGTTTTAAAAGGGTTAAGCAGTCATCATCTAAAAAACTATATACCTTCGAGTCCGGAATGTTTTTCCTTTTCAGGAAAAGGACCACAAGGAAGGAATAATCAAGTGCTCGAGATTTCATTCTTCAAAGCTCAAACACTTGGGGGACTATACAGTATGGAAGGCTAAGACGAAGCAAAGAAGACTATCAGAAAGTCAAAAGCTCGAGCCTGAAGACCCATCTACCCAACGAGACAAGTGACATGAGTAGAATCAAAAAAATCAAAAGANAAAACCTTCGAACATATTCAGGTTGAAAGGCAAAATATTAGTCACGAGAAATAAATGTACATCTTTATACTTATTCAAAGTTGTTGTAACAAAAACAGTTAGGGGTAAAAGATCATCATCAATGTACTCATTCAAAAAATTGTTCTCGAATAAAATAGTTATGGATGAAAGATCTAAATCCTTGTATTTGTTCAAGAAACTGTCATTAAATAAAAACAGTTACGAATAAGAAAAAATTTCCCTCGTACTTATTAGTAAACTACTTCCAAAACAGTTGCGGGTAAATACCCCAATCGTTATAAAAATTGTTACTAGTAAAAAATAGTTGTTTCCTTGTATTAATATCAAAAAACTGTTAC
>MDKI01224683.1:0-16257 GCA_005239505.1 Nicotiana paniculata | reverse complement strand
TTCCATCTCCACTTCACCTACACATGAAATAAACTCCATTAAGCACATAACAAGTGTATTTTTATCATTAATGCGCATAAAATGTAAGGTATATCACATGTTAAACTATGCAATTTAGTCTCGCATCAGTTCTTGTTGGCGGCTTCTACAACTCCATTCATTTGCGGGCTGTATGCTGTGGAATTATTGTACTTGATCTTGAAAGTCTCACACATGGCCCTCATCAAATCACTGTTAAGGTTGGCGGCGTTGTCGGTGATGATTGATTCTAGTACCCCAAATCGACAAACAATGCGATCCCGAACAAAATCAGTAACGACCTTCTTAGTTACAACCTTGTAATATGTGGCTTCAACCCATTTTGTGAAATAGCCTATGGCCACTAGGATGAACCTGTGCCCATTTAAAGCAACGCGCTAGATTGGACCAATGACATCCATCCCCTAAGCGGAGAAGGGCCAGGGTGCACTAGTTGCATTCAGTCCATTGGGTGGCACTCGTATCATAACAGCATGTACCCGTTGATGACACTTCTGGACATACTTGATGCAGTCTGTTTCCATAGTCATCTAGAAATATCCTGCTCTTAATATTTTCTTGTCTAGGGCAGAACCGTTCATGTGCAGTCCGTAAGTTTCGGCATCTATTTCCTCGAGCAATCTGGATGCTTCCTTGGCATCAACACACCGTAATAACCCCAGGCCCGGAGTCCTTCTGTACATAATTCCTATACTTTGAAAGAAGTGGTTGGCTAATCTTCGGAGTGTGCATTTCTGAGTGTAATTTGCGTGCTCCGGGTACTCTCCTTTTGCCAAGTATTCTTTGATGTCATGGAACCATGGATTTCTATCACTTTCTTTTTCAACATGAGCACAATAAGCTGGATTCTTATGAATTCCTATTGGGATAGGATCGATGAAAATCTTGTCTGGGTGTTGTATCATGGAAGATAAAGTGGTCAATGCATCTGCGAACTCATACTGGACCCCCGGAACATGTTTGAATTCTATCTTCGTGAACCTCTTGATCATATCTAGTACACAGTACAAATATGGAAATATTTTGGTATTCTTTGTGGGCCATTCTCCTAACACCTGATGTACCAAAAGGTCGGAATCTCCAATCACCAACAATTCCTGAACATTCATGTCAATGGCTAACCTAAGTACTAAGATGCAAGCCTCATATTCTGCCATATTGTTGTTATATGGAAACCTGAGTTTTGCGGGTACCGGATAGTGTTGGCCTGTTTCTGGCACTAAAACTGCTCCAATACCCTCCTTTGAAGTTTGCAGCTCCATCGAAGAACATTCTCCAACCCTCATATGCTTCAGTGATATCTTCTTCTACGAATGATACTTCCTCATCAGGAAACTACGTTTTCAAGGGTTCGTATTCTTCGTCTATAGGATTTTGTGCCAAATGATCCGCCAACGCTTTTACTTTGACTGCCTTCTGAGTTACATAGTTGATGTCAAACTCACTCAGCACTATTTTCCATTTTGCTAACTTTCCCGTAGGCATGGGTTTCTGGAAGATGTATTTTAGCGGATCCATCCTTGATATGAGATATGTGGTGTAGGCACAGAAGTACTACCTCAACTTTTGAGCTATCCAAGTCAAAGCGCAGCAGGTGTGCTCCAGCAAAGAATATCATGCTTCGTATGGTGTAAATTTCTTCAGATAATATATAGCCTACTCCGTTCTTCCCGTCTCATTGTATTGTTCCAGAACATAACCAAAAGCCCCATCTAGTACGGATAAATATAGCAGCAAAGGTCTCCCTGATTCCGGTGGGACCAGAACAGGCGGTCTGGATAAATAGTCGTTGATTTTGTTAAAGTCTCTCTGACATTCTTCAGTCCAACTTGTTACAGCGTCTTTCTTCAACATTTTGAAAATCGGTTCACATATAACAGTTGATTGTTCTATGAAATGACTGATGTAATTGAGACGCCCTAAGAAACTCATCACATATTTCTTGTTCTTCGGAGGTGGCAAGTCCTGGATAGCTTTGACCTTTGACGGGTGTAACTCAATCCCTCGGCGACTGATGATGAACCTTAAAGGTTTTCCAGTAGGGACTCCGAAGGAACACTTTGCGGGATTCAGTTTCACATTGTACCTTCGAAGTCGATCAAAGAATTTCTTCAAATATGCTATGTGATCTATACCCTTTTTGGATTTGATGATTATATCATCCACGTACACCTATATTCCTTGCATATTATGTCGTGGAAAATAGTTTTCATAGCTCTCATATAAGTGGCTCCAGCATTCTTCAGGCCAAACGACATCATTTTGTAGCAATACACTCCCCATGGTGTGATAAAGGCTGTCTTTTTGGCATCCTCTTCATCCATCCAGATCTGATGATACCCCGCGAAGCAATCCACAAAAGATTGGAGTTCATGCTTGGCACAGTTGTCGATCAGTATATGTATATTGGGCAATAGGAAATCATCTTTGGGACTCGCTCTATTTAAGTACTGATAATAACATACACTCTGACCTTCCCATATTTCTCCGGAACTGGCACAATGTTAGACAACCAGGTCGGATATTCAACTACGCTGAGAACCTTGACTTTGATTTGCTTAGTGTCTTCCTATTTTATTTTCGAACTCATATCTGGCTTGAATTTTCTGAGTTTCTACTTTACAGGTGGACACATGGGATTGGTAGGTAGCTTATGAGCCATTATGGATGTGCTCAAACCTGCCAGACCATGCAAAAATATCCTCATATTCTTTCAGAAATCGGATATATTCTTCCTTATCTGATGGTGATAGATGAATGCTTAAACGTGTTTCCTTAACTGTTTCGAAATCTCCTAAGTTAACTGTCTCAATCTCGTTCAAATTAGACTTAGTCTTGTTTTCAAAGATTTCCATTTCTTTGACAATTTCCTCAGGTATTATATCCTCTTCCAGATCCTCTGAATCACTATCCTTATGTTGCATTGTCTGATTACATGTCATAGTCGTAGGTTCATCGAGATAAGTAATAATAACGTTGTAGAGAGAAGATGTAAAGAATAATAATAAATACTAAAATAGAAATGCATTGATAAAAGTTTGGAAAACATCAAACAAGTACGACTCGATGACTCGAGCAATTATTTCAAAACAAAAATACGCTCAAAACAAAATACTGGAAATGTCTTAGATGCTCATAAAATTGCTTTTAAAAATAAGTGATGCTAATTGCCAGGCTACCCAGGAACTCGACGGGGCCTTGATGGTGCAGTAGTCAAGTTCTTGAGAACATCTACTTCCTCCATGGTCTGAATAGTAAGGCCTTCCTTCTCCTCCTCCTCAACTATCGCATTGCAATCCATGTCTTCAGCGTCCAGAAATAGCTTCCTTATGCCAGCTAAAACTTCATCTTCTTCAGACCCCTACATCATGTCAGCTCGATGAAATGTCCGGTGCAGATGGGGTACTGTTTGTTCTAGCGGATAATAAGGACCACGCCATGGCGGTGAGCTATCCCGATACTCTTGCCAAGTGTATTCATACCCAAGCCCAAAAGTTGTACCATGACGCTTTAGCTATATCGGTTTGGTGATCCCTTGGAGATTCTTGCCGAGACCCTTTCCGGGTTCATACCCTGTCCATGACAATATTCTGTCTATCTTGTTGCTCCACCATTTGTCTTTCTCAATTACGTTGATGCGGTCAATGCGATGGTATGTTTCTCCACCCAACTTCATTATATTCTCAATGATTGGAACAATCTGATTGGTATAAATGGGATTACTCATGTTTCCATGGATGATCACTTTCTGATGGTTCCACTCAAACTTCACAGCCTGATGTAGAGTAGAAGCTACGGCCCCAACGACATGTATCCAGGGTCGTCCCATAATAGATTGTAGGTAGCAGATATATCCAGTACTTAAAACTCGACATCAAACCAGGTTCGGCCCATCTGTAGGCTGAGGTTGATCTCTCCAATTGTGGCCCTTTGAGATCCATAAAATGCTTTCACATTCACAATTCCTTCTTGTATCTCGTGCAAGCTTTTACCCAACATCTTCATAGTAGTTAGTGGACATATGTTGAGACTTAAGCCCCTATCTACTAGGACTGTGGCAATGAATTTGTCCTCAAATTGCACTGTGATATGTATTTCCCTGTTGTGGCTTAGTCCTTCTGGTGGCAGTTCATCTTCATGAAAAGTGATTTTTTGGTTTTCCAATACCTGCCACACCATATTGGCCATTTCCCCACTGGTGATGTTAGTGGGTACATATGCTTCACTTAGCACCTTCATCAGGGCATTCCTATGTGTCTCAGAGTTTTTTAGCAGTGATAAAATGGATATCTGAGCAGGAGTTTTGTTCAGATGGTCAACCATACAGTATTCTCTTGCTTTCACCTTTCTCCAAAGGTCATTCGGGTCGGTCCCAACGATGGACGGCTTAGATGTAGCTTTTTTTTCTTGTTCCTCCCAAGTGTTCGGGTGTATAAACCCTACCGGTTCTAGTCATGCCCTGTGTTGCACCTATTTATTCATTTTTTTCTTTTCCTTCCCTTCTTGCTTCCGCAACATAATCCCATGGTATGACATTAGACTTATAAGACGGCGTAGGTGCTACCATTACGGTGAAGGGTGTGGTCACCTCAACTTCGAACGGAGTTGGTGCGGATACCTCAACTTCAATTGGTTCCTGAGTTTGTACCATGATAGGCTTGAGAGTCATTGAAGATGTTTTAGGATCATCCCCTTCCTGAATGAGTCCAATTGACCCTTCTGAATCCCATTCTTCGTCGGTCTCTATTACATTTACTCCCTTACCTCTGTGATCCGGGAGAGGATTGTTACGAACGTTGGGTGCAACTTCCTTCGCCTGTATGACTTTAGTGTCAATTAATATCTGAATATTGTCCTTCAGAGTGCGACACTCATCAATAGTATAACCCTTCATGTCTGAGTGATATGCACATGTCTTGTTTGGGTTAATCCACTGAGAAGAGTTTTCCATGGCAACATCGGGAGTGACTTAACCAACAACCTTCAGTCTCGCTTATAGGTTGTCTATGGGTTCAGCAATCAGAGTGTATTGTCTGGGTGCTCTGTGGTCAAAATTTGGTCTTGGTTCTTGGTAATTTTGGCGGGTTGGTGGTGATTGGTAATATGCGGGTTGGGTGTTATAAGTGTGGTAGATGGCGGAAGATTGTTTGTATCTGGGGGGTGAAGGCTGATATGTGGGTAGAGGTATTTGGTATGTGAGAGAAGACTTTGGACCTTGGGCTACCATTACTGCACCCACTTCTTTCTTCTTGGAGATACCTTCTGACTACAAAGCTTTAAATGTGGCTTGGAGTGCTTCGAAGTTTGTCACCATTCCGCTTTAATCCCTTCTTCTATTCTCTCCCCCAACTTGATGATGTCAAAGAATTTATGGTTTTCAATAACCATCAATCTTTTGTAGTATTGCAGGTCTTGATCTCTGACGAAGAACTTATTCATCTTTTCTTCTTCAAGTGTCGGCCTTACTTTCGTGGCTTCAGACCTCCATCGAGTAGTATACTCGTGGAAGGTTTCCGTTGGTTTCTTCTGGAGGTTTTGGATGTAGAAAACATTTGGTGCGTTCTCTGTGTTGAATCTAAACCGATCCATGAAATATGATGCCATGCTCACCCAATTAACCCACTTCTTTGGGTTCTGGCTCATTTACCAAGACAAAGCATCTCCAGTGAGGCTCCTCATGAACAACTTCATACGAATTCGTTCATCTTTGCCAACCCCTACAAGTTTGTCACGATACATTCTTAGATGCACTTTCGGATCACCAGTTCCGTTGAACATTTCAGACTTGGTAGGTTTCTAACCCTCCGGTAATTCTACATCTGGTTGAATACACAAATCCTCATAATTAAAACCCTCAATTCCCTTGCCACCTTCGACACTCTGAACTCTGCTAGTGAGCTTCTTGAGTTCTTCCGCCATGCTCTTGATGAGCAGGTCCTTCTCGGTGTATTACAGTATATATAGCGTCTTTGTGGGGTATGGGTTAAAGTTTCCACATATATAGGATTTCTTTCGTGGACTACGAGAATCTTGGCATAATGGTGGTCATTGGTCGAGTTTTGGGGATCAGGAGTAGGCTGTAGTGCATTTTTAGGAGTGTGGTAAGTGGTGGTTTGCGGGTATTGAGTTGGGTGGTGATGGTGTTGTGGAGGAGTAGGTACTGGTGGAGGATTGTGGTTCTGAGGAGGTGTGGCGTATTGATGTGGCGCAGGAGGATTTGGTGGTGGATTTTGGTTCTGTGTGTTTTGAGGAGGTGCCGGGTTTTGGGCGTTTGTATTTTGTTGGTTGATGTCAGGGACGTTTAGGGTGAGGGAAAGGTTTTCCAAGTTTCGGACCTGCTCAAGTTCCCCCTGTAGCTCCAATATTTTCTGTTCCAGGCGTAGTACCAATTCATTCTATGTTGGAGTAATCCGACCATCCGAAGTTTCAACGTTCTCTGCATTGTCCTTTCTGATACCGCTTAGATAGTCCATTTTTCCCTTCTATTTGCTTTTGCCTATAGGATCACTTGGTGGAGGAGGAGGTGTAGGACCTATGGATCTAGTGTGATATGCGGATGATGCCAGTATGCACGAACCAACCTTGGGGAATGGGAATAATCAAAAGAAATAAAAACAAAAGGTAACCAAGTCAGTAAAGAATATTGAAAGAATGTTTGCGATAGAACATACTTTGCAAAATTATAAATTCGCCTCCTAATTTGGGGGACCTTGTTATGCCTGAGGTAGGCCTAAGCGACACATATACTTGGAGAAAATTGATGCCAAAAATTGCGTCATTTCATTAATGCGAAAATTGAATCAAATCCTTACTAAAATTACAATAATGAGAAAGTCACTAATGGCATTTTCCTTATCACTATCTAAAACGAATCTAGAAAGTAGTAAAGAAGCATTGTTTCCTAATCTACTTGACCCCAGAAGGACTTTCTCCATGCTTGGATTTTTTAGATCCATCAATCAGGTTTCCCAAGTCGCGTGTATCCAACAATAGGTAAGCCTTTGCTAAATGATCTTCTTCATTGCCATCCGTGTTTTGACTATCTAAAAGACTCTTCCTCATCTTTCCCTCAAGCTCCATCAACCCTTGCCCAAATAGTCCAATCTCCCTGTTGACTTGGTAGCAATTTCTCTCCATTCATTGATTGCTTCTATATCCAATTTGTGTTGTTCCAAATGCCTAGCTTCAGACTCGAAGACCCTTTTGCGCAACATCCTATACTTGACTCGTGCTTCGGCGGAGTTATCTATGACCCTATTTTTTCAGATTAATTCCCGGCTTGACGCCTCCTGCTATGTCGTCTACCAACCATGATGGGTAGAAGTACACATGGCCGGCGTGATACCTGTATGGCTCGATAGTACCCTTTTTCACAATGACCTTCTGATTGCACATATGTTGTGCCTCGAACTTGAATGGAATGGTGTTACCTTAAAATATTCTTTGTACTGGACCATGTTGGAAACCCCCGAGGTATAATTTGTTTTCTTCCAGCTTACCCCATTACCCTTATAGGAGCATAAAGATATATTCCCCTTAACCCGATCAGCATTAGATGAGTAGTTTCTCTTGATGTGATGATGAACTTAGTGCTAGGGAACCATTCAAACATCCAATGTACCTTTTCGTTGGTCAGACTGCTGAATAAACGCACCCAGCTCACTGCATTTCCCGGTTGTGCAAACCTGTCAGGGATAAATGTCATTCTCTTTGGGTGATGGTAATCTATGTAGTGATTCAATGTTCATCACAGAAGCTCATGGCATTATTCTCCTCTCTTGAAATGTTCTAATAACCAAACTTACAGTATCATATTACAACCCTCGAATGGTCCAAACCCCTGCTTGCACCGATCTAGAGCGCAATACATTTCAGCTAAGATCATGGGGACGATAGTATAGGTTTGGCCCTCGATTCCTTCCATTAGAGTCCTAGCGACCATGGCTAGACGAGTACAGAACCTCCCCCCTTTCATCAAAAATATTAGAAACCCCAAGAAACAGATAATGAACACATAGACTCGACAGTGCATCCAACCCAAAGAAGTAATGGCAAGTTCGTCATGATGAAGGCGATATGACTTGTTGTGCCCATAACGTTCATAAAGGAATTCAAATGGGATGTATGACTTTTCAAGCAAAGAAACTCATCATTTTCTTGCAACCTAGCATTTTTAGAAAACCGCGGGGGGTGCGATTCTCTGGTACTGATAAACCCCGAATATCCCAAGGACGCATAGTGAAGCCTCCTATTTCTTCTAGGAGAGGAGTCATTTCTATGTCACCAAAGCGAAACATGGCCCTTTTCTCATCCCAAAACATAGTGGAAACCTTAATCAATGATCCATTTGGCCGGATGTCCAGAAAGGACGGTAGATTACCAAGGACTCTTCTCATATTATTCTTGTCGCTAGGCGCGAGATTTTTCCACCAATCAAGAAACAGAGGTGGGATGTTTTGAACCATGCCGAACCTGGGGACGTCGTGCTTCATTCTCTGCAAACAAATAAGGTTAGCTCTCTCCCCTTCCAGATTCAACTATTTACACACTAATTATCAACATATTGGCATATGCACATAACATGACGGTGTCCATTGAGATTATGGAAATCACGTTGGACTTTGGACAAGGATTATCTTAGCGGGATATCACGTATTAACGTTCTAACCTGTACTAGGTTTAACATGATGCATGCACATTTGATATTAGAATAAGGTTTCTAGAATGGCCTAGACCGGTACTCTCAAGGGGACCACTTGAGAGAGAAAGGCACGGGACCATCGACTGCACCGTTAATCGACTAGTCTACCGCAAATAAGCCTTTCCAATTTAAAGGGATAATTTTGGAAGAGCACGGATCAAGTGCCACTATGTTGATAATTGGGCACGAGTGGAGTATGATGTGGAGCATGCTTCATGCAAAGATAATAACACGTTATCAAGTATTTTCATGGTAAACATGTAAAATAAGTTAATGTAGTATTAAGGTAAAACAGGAAAGACATAAAAGAAAGACAAAGGAAGAAGTTAGTTCGTGGAATATATGAGAATGTAATAAAGCAAGCAAGGGTGTAGGAACGAAAGAGAAATGATATAGCAGTCTTTAAACAAAGGAAGGGATGTGCATGTTAGGACCAATGTAAGCAAATAAATGTGGATAAGGGGAGGGATGTGCATGTTATAACGGATTTAAACAAGTAAGGGAGAACGGGAAAGGGATGTG
Organism: Nicotiana paniculata; assembly: GCA_005239505.1. Lineage (NCBI taxonomy): Eukaryota > Viridiplantae > Streptophyta > Magnoliopsida > Solanales > Solanaceae > Nicotiana > Nicotiana paniculata. Next base: position 6,995 of record MDKI01224683.1, on the reverse strand, counting down.
CAAGTATTATCAAAATTTAACAGATAAAGATGGAAAAGGAATGCGCGTTTACAACAAAAAAAAACTAATCCACATAAGCCAAGTTCGTTATGGTAAGAGCCTAAGTGTAAATCCCCAGCAGAGTCGCATGATGTCGCGCCCCGTTTTCTCGCGAAAGCGGGTTTTGACATGTGAAAACTTTTTAAAATGGGTGTTAAAAGAGAAGAGTCGTCACCTAACAATTTTAAGGTGCGTTAGGGAACCTATTGTGCAAATAACTTTGTTCTACTAGTCAACGCCACCAAAGATCGGGTAAGGGCTCAAGTTACCTCAAAGAGAAGGTGTTAGGCACTCCTCGAGGTCCACAACTGTGGGTCCCGATGAACATAAAATTATGTGAATTTGGCTAAGTGATCAAATAACCAAAGAGAATACGAAAATCAAAGAATTTTATTACAAAAATATTAACGCGAATATGGGGGTACAAATGTTCCAATTCTACTAGAAAGAAATAAGGAAGGAGGGTTCCTAAGTTTTTTAGCCTAAGGGATAACCCCGTGCAACATAAATAATATTTTTCAACTCCCTTAAGGTAGGGAATTACTCATATTATCCAGCGAGCACAAACTATCATCTTTTGCTACCCGATTATGATGTTAAAGTTGTTCACCTAAAGCGCTCTAATTCAATTCTAAGTCGTGCTCTACGCATGCACTACCCGTCCTGTACCTATGGGCCAGGAGGTTTTGGACCTCTATTAGATAGTTCTAGACTTTACCTAGGCTGCTCAAAATGAATAAAAAGCTAAGCGACAGACAAAACACATGTAATGTAACGACCCGACCGGTCGTTTTGAGCTCTAGCGCCTTGTTCAGTAGTTTGAGATCATGAGCAGCTCCGTTTCAGGTATTATGACTTGTAGGTGTGGTCGGAATTGAATTTCGGAAAGCTTAGAGTCAAATTGGAAAGAAAATTCTCATTTTAGAAGCCTTAAGTTGGAAAAACCAACTAAGATTGGAATTTCGAGTAAACTACCTCCGAATCAGGATTTGAAGGTTCCTGTAGGTTCGTATGATGATTTCCGACTTGGGCGTATGTTCGGATCGGGCTTTGGATAACCCGAGAGTGTTTCGACATATCATGTGGAAGTCAGCATTTTGAAGAAATTTCCCAAATTTGGGCTGTAAGGCATTTCAGTGTTATTATTGTCCGTTTGGGATTTCGAGATTGGGAATAGCTCCGTATGGTGATTCTGGAGTTGGGAGAACGATCGGAAGTGAATTCCGATGTTCGGAGGTCATTTTGAAGTCATTTGGCTAAAGATAAAAGTTTGAAGGTTTTTGAGAAATCCGATCGGAAGTGGAAATTTTGATATCGAGGTCGGAATGCGGTTCCGGAAGTTGGAGCAGGTCCGTAATGTCAAATATGGCTTGTGTGAAAAATTAAGGTCAATCGTACATGATTTGATGGGTTTCGTCATCGGATGTGGAAGTTTGGAATTTCAAGTTCTTAAAGTTTGAATTTTAGAGCGATTCGTGATTTTGGCGTTGTTTGATGTGATTTGAGGCCTCGATCAAGTCCGCACTAGGTTTTGGAACAGGCTGGTGTAATTGGATGGGGTCCCGGGGGCCTCAGGTGGATTCCGGGTGATTAACGGATCAAGTTTGGAGTTTGAAGAAGGCTGAGGTTGTTGTCATCTGGTGTGACCGCACCTGCGAGGCTTGGGCTGCAGGTGCGGAGCTGCAGGTGCGAATTTGGCGCTGCAGGTGCGAAAGTTGCTGGTTTGGCAGGGAGCGCAGGTGCGATAGAGTTTCCGCACCTGCGAAGCGCAGATGCGGACAATGAGCGCAGGTGCAAAGTTTGGCTTGAGTTGAGGAAAGCCGCAAGTGCGGAAGTTTTGTCGAACCTGCGGAATCGCATCTGCGAGAGCTAGATCGCAGGTGCAAAAATTGACCTGGGCAGAATGTTTAAAACCGAGATTTGTTGGCCATTCCTCCCATGTTCTTTTGGTATGGGGCGATTTTCGAGGGGCTTAAAGAGAGGATTTTCTTCATGCAATTCTAGGTAATTAATTCCTTCATGTTTATAAGTTAAATACAAGGTTATTGCATGGAATTATACATGAGAATTCGTAGGATGATGGGGAAATCTTGAAGAAAACCTAGAAATTTATGTATGGATTTTAACTACGAATTTGAGCATGGAATATAGAGTAAATTGTATATTGGAACTAGTAAAGCTATGGGTAGAATATATCTTCGAGAAATTTTGGATTCCGGGCACGTGAGCCCGACGGCATTTTGGTCAATTCACTGAGTGGGGTTGAAAAATTATATAATTTGGAATTTTTGCAAATATTAGAATATATTTTCATTGGTTTGTCGTTATTTGGATAGTTTTGGGGCGTTGTGCATCAATTTAGGTCATCGGAAGGGCTTGGAAGCCGGTTATGGAATTTCGGAGAGAGGTAAGTCTCCTTTCTAATTTTGTGAGGGGGAATTGTCCCCCTACGTGAACTAATTAAGTATGTGCTACTATCTGCAGGGGATACGTACGCACGAGGTGACGGGAGTTCGTGCGTAGCTACTATTATGCCATGTCCGAGTAGTCTAGGACCCACTAGCATGCCTTACATGTTGTTCATACGATCCTGCCAATAATATTAGACTGATAATGCTATTGAATTTGTAACTTATTTCCTACGAAGGCTAGAGTGAACCTTTTTAATCACTTAGAAAGACAATTTACTCCTCCGTGGATAATTGTATATCTGATAAGGTGATATTATTGAATATTATTAAACTTGACAAATGAATTTCGAGAAAAGATTTAAACACTAATTTTTGTGATTTGTAAAAGAGAAATTTGTCATTTACTTGAGTATTTATTTTCCCGATGTAGTCGGGTGGACTGTTGATTGTGCATGACTGCATGTGACCGCTTCGCAATTTACATTCCGCGAGCGGAGTGTTATTTCCCACACTCTCATGTTAGCGGGTCGTACGGCACGGTGGATTGAAAAATGCACTTATGGTACGGGCCGTTCGACCCTCGGCAGTGCATAGATATGATTATTTTATTGAAAGATGCACTTATGGTTCGGGCCGTTCGACCCTCCGCAGTGCATGGACATGATTATTTTATTGAAAGGTGCACTTATGGTACTCGCCGTTCGACCCTCGGCAGTGCACATGCATGATTATTTTATGGCTCAGGCCGGTTGTCCTTATCCCGTATGTGCATGCTAAATTTTTAAATGTTTTTCATGAATTTTGAAGTGACAAGATATTTGGGGGAAAATAAAGAAGTAATTGTTTATTTAAGAAATTTGGGGGGAAATGAGGAAGTAGTAACTGTTTATTTACATTCAGTATTTATTTGAATTACAGTTATCCGTAATGCTTACTGTTTTATCATCCTCGTACGCCTATTAATGATATCATATTGTGCTAAATTAATTTGTTGGACCTTAGTGAGTGTCTAATTCGACCTCTCGTCACTACCTCTCTGAGGTTAGGCGGGCGACTTACTGAGTACACGTTGTTTCATACTCATGCTACACTTGCTGTGCATTTTTATTGTACAGGTACTTTCACAGCGACGTGGCTGGTTGGAGAGTTAGGCGAGCTGCATCATCCGGAGGCAATCCGCAGCTGACAAAGTCTCCCTCATATTGTATTTAGTTCTAGTTTAAATTCCTTGTCCAATTTATATTTCGGAAAAGCTTGTAGTATTTGTGAAATTCTTAGAATTTGCTCATGTACTTGTGACACCAGGTTCTGGGATGTGTTGGAATATATTTGTTAAAATGGAATATTTAAACCATTGTATTTACTTAACGAATTTTATTTAGTTATTATGTAATAAAGTGAAAGTTAATGTTTTTCATAAATGTTAAAACAAGAATTTATTCCAACTAGTTAATGATTGGCTTGCCTGACGGTGGTGTCCGGTGCCGTCACGACCTTAGTAGATTTTGGGTCATGACAGCATGGTATCAGAGCACTAGGTTCCTGTATATCTCACGAGTCATGAGCAAGTCTAGTAGAGTCTTGCGGATCGGTACGGAGACGTATGTACTTATCTTCGAGAGGCTACAGGGCTGTTAGGAGTACTTCCCTTCTTGATTCCTCATCGTGCGATTTGATTCCTTTAAGGCTTATGCCTAGTTTATTCCTACTCAATCTTACGCGTTGCGAAGCGCTTGCCATGAATCGGGGATTTGAGGAATTGATATGGTGCTGGATATGGTGCGAGGTGTTTCCCATGTGTAGTTGATTGGTTTTGTTGTTGTTTCCCTGCAAGAGAATATTATGTTGTTTCAGCTCGGTTGCTGTGTTTCTGAGAACTTTGAGGCTATGATCAGGTTGTGATGACGTTTACGATTGGTTATCGCGCGATGTCGATATGATGATAGAATGTTTGCCTATATGTTGAGGGTGATGAATGGGTTGAAGGGAGGTCTTCTCAGAGTGTGATTTCGAGATTTCATTATTTAGATTCCGGCGGAAGGAAGGCAATTGATCTTTAGATGGACGGGTTTTGGATTGATAAAGTAGTAAGACTTGGTGTTTTCTAGTAAGGTGGAGTATTCACATGTGATGTGTTATCGTCGTCCTTGATAGAATGGAATGTGTTAAGTTCGTCAGTGCCATGGTTTCTTTGGGTGCATGGGGCCAGATTATAGTGAAGGAGTATTGAAGAATGCCGATATTGAATTGAGGCTAGGCGGCGGTTCCATTTCTAGGAGGCCAGGTGTAGGGAGCGGAATTCAAGCAGTCGCAAAGTGGGGGAGCGGTAGCATAGTGGTGAATTAGAAGGTATTGTAGCGCTGTTAGTAAATTTCCATGGGGAGTGGGCGGACTGGTAAGGTTGGTGAATGAGAACGGGCTTAGGATGGAGTACTGATGTCGAAGAGATAGTGCAGTACATCGTCATTGGAAGGTGTCGGTTGGTGAATTATATAGGTTGGTTACCTCTTGTGAGTGGGTTAGCAGTCGTGTGGTTGGCAAGTCTCTATGAGGGATTCTAGTGTATGTTGAGTAGGAGGCAGGATGTGTGAATGATGCTAGAGAATTTGAATAATTAGGGAGTGCTAGCAAGATAATGTAGAAGAATTTGATGGATCGGTTGAGCAAGATTCATGTTAACAAAGGAGAAAGGATCTCATCAAGGTCTAGAGTGGTGCCAGGAGTAGCTTCGGGCTAAGTGGGGGAGTCCCACCACCTGCAGTTGGGTTGCAGGATTGTGTTATCATAGGGTTGAGGATTGTCGGCGTGTTGGCAAGTTATTTCAGCTAAGAGAAAAGGAGTAAAATGGTGATCGTGCGTGGGATTTGATAAATGTGTGCAAAGGCTGGCCTTGTGGGACCAGGGTTAGGCTTTGAAAGATTCAGAATTTATGCCTAAGGAACAGGTGAGTTGTAAGGGTAGTGACTCAGTCACGTGTTTCATTGAAAAGGGTTTTCATGTGCTAGGAGAACCTTGGAGTTGATTGTATTCGGGACCAGTCAGAGTGGGTGACTCTCAGTAGCGGTCGTAGTGAATTAAAAGTTAAGAATGCGGCGTTTAAGGGTTAAAGGCAGCCGTATGATCAAGAATTGTGCTTTTGCAGCGTAATTTCAGAGAAAGGGAAATGGTTGGAGTGTTCTATGTTATTTTCAGCATGCAGAGTAGTATTGGAGGAGTAAAGGAAATAAACTCCGGGTTGAAGAAAGATTATCAAGAGGGTATGAGACGAGTTGCGGGATTTAGGCAGCATGGTCTCGTGAATCGAGGTCACTCAGAATGAGTGAGGGTTGAGTTTGCTATGAGTTGAAGGAAGTTACTGTTATTCCTGAGACAATTGAAGATGATTAAAAGAAGATAGATTGATTAGCCATGGTTGAAATGGAACATTTACGGCAGTGATCGGTTCCTTCGATGTAATTAAGTTATGCATGTGGTTTGTGCCGGTGTGTGCGGGGCTTGTCGATCGTCGTAATAGATTTCGTGTGGGAGCATTCGAGTGATATGGCATGTCAGGTGTAGGCGGATCCCAGAAGGGTTATGGTGGTATAGATTACTACTTAAGGATTTGCGTGTTGGGTGATTGTGGGAATTCACTCGTGTGTTGAGATGGTACTCTTGAATTGAGTTAAGTAAAAGGTTTTTGTATGATGAAGTGTTCACCCTATTAGTGATTGAGATGTTATGATGGAATTCTTGCGCTATCTCATATTGGCATGTTAGGTGCGGTAAGCAGTATGTAACTGGGAGTAAGAATCGAGATTGCGGTTCGATTTTAACAAGGATGTCATGAGCTCGGATGAGCAAGAAAAAGAGCGATTTGAAGTTTCAGAGTAAGCTGGTGTTATCTTCAGTGTCACCTGAGATCGATATTCGGGGAAAGAGGCTTTGTACCCTGGTCATGGGTTCTTGATGTGTTTTGTAGTATTAGTGTGGTCGGTGATGCGGGTGCGCAGACTTGTTACCTGGTGTGGAAGGTCGTGGGAGCGTAACCACGAGAAGATTGTATAAGTGTGACATGTAGTCACTTAATAGATTGAAGATTTGGACCAAGTATAAGGAAGTGCAATATTGCTTGTTTGAAAATTTATGCCAGGAAGGCGTTCGGTCCAGTTGGTTGTGGATTGTAGGATGTTGTCCCGGCTATGATGGTTATTCGTACGTATTATGATATGAAGGGGGTTAATATGGACCGAGGTAAGGCTATTAGCCTAGTTTGGTGCGAGCAAGGTAGACTCGATGTTTGTGGATGGATTTAAATATGATTATGGGCTTCATGTGAGGCAGATATGTTCATTTCAGTATAGCGCTCCTCAAGAAGGGGTGTTGGGATATCAGGTGTTGTCCCGTCTTTGTCAAATTCAGGTAATATTATGATTTTGCCGTGTGAGTTGTGAAACGACTTGATAATTTCTTGTGAATTGAGGTCCCGCGTAGTGGTGATGATATGTGAGCAGGACAACTCTTGAGATCCAGAGTATATATATATATATATATATATATATATAT
>MDKI01010847.1:0-19157 GCA_005239505.1 Nicotiana paniculata | reverse complement strand
AACAGGATGAAGGATCACTTAATTGGAGAAGACTATGAACTATGGGACATAGTCACTGACGGTCCTTTGGCCACCAAGAAGAAGACTGCTGAAGGAGTAGATGTGCCAAAGAAAAGAGTTGACTGCACTGCTGAAGACTTAAGAAAATGGGAAAAGAATGCCAAGGCCAAGAAGTGACTCGTGTGTGGACTTGGTCCAGATTAGTACAGCAGAATTCAAAGCTGCACCACTGCCAAGGAAATTTGGACACTTTGCAAGTGGCTCATGAGGGAACTGCACAAGTGAAAATATCCATAGGTACATTACTATATTCTCAATATGAGAATTTCTCTATGAAGGAAGGAGAGACCATCCAAGAGATGTACACTAGGTTCACTACTCTGACAAATGAACTAAAATCTCTTGAAAGGACTATTCTTAAAGAAGACAAAATTGAAAATATTTTGACAAGGGTGTTTCCAATCTCTTGGGAAGAAAGATCACTGCTATTCAGGAATCCAAGAACATGGCAACCCTCAGGTTGGATGAGCTAATTGGAAATCTCAATGCTTACGAACTTAGAAGGCAGACAATGAAGATGGATGCTCCCAAGAAGGATAGAAGTATGGCATTAAGAATCACTGAGGGAGCAGATCTGGAGGAAGATGAGATGGCCATGATCAACAAGGAATTTAGAAACTATCTCATTAGAAAAAAGGGCATCTCAAGAGGTGGAAACTACAATAAGGCGAAGGCTCTAGAAAAATCCACCAACGAGGGATGCTACAAATGTGGAAAAACTGATCATCACATCAAGAACTGTCCTCAATGGGAAGTGGAATGGAGAAAGGAAAGATCTGAGCGAAGGAACCGTAAGAAGGAAATGGTTCATCCTAAGAAAAACAAAATATCAACGAAAGTTATGGTTGTTGCTTGGGTAGAAAGCTCAAACGAAGAATCAGAAGATGAAGATGGAGATGAACAAGCGCTTATGGAAATTGGTGAATCAAATGAGGAATCATGTGAAGAAACAGAGGTAAGTATAATTCATCTCAAAAACAAGATTAAGTTCCAATCTAAAGAAAAACTCTCTAAATTGTTACTTGACTTCATTGACGATTCTGAATAAATAAGTAAAGAAAAAGAATAGTTGTCTAAGGAGTGAGTAATGTTAAAAGCAAAGTGTAAGAACCTGGAGCTCAGAGTAAGTGAAACTGTAAATGAAAACACTGCCTTGAAGAACCAGGTTCATCCACTTGAAACTAAGGTCCTAGAGTTAAAATATGAAAATTTAAAACTGAAACTAGGAACTAGCAAGAAGACAGCTGACAACTCTCAACTCATGTTAGAAGAAAATGTAGGCAGACTAAGGGATGAGTTGTATAATAAAGTTGAACAGATAAGAGTGTTAAAAGAGGAACTTGGAAAGGTCAAACATGAACTGGATCGAACATACAAATGGAATAAATCTTCTGATTCCTTGACATGGCTTCAAGAAAATCACAGTAGCAACAGAAGATGACTTGGCTTTGGGAGTCAACTGCCTAAATGGGATCCCAAAAGTAAGTACCTCACACTTCTTGAGAACAAAATGCACCCACTGTGGTAAGACTGGTCACTACAAAATTGAATGCAATGCAAAAGAGCAGGGCAGTCAAAGGAATAAAATTTTTGTTCGAAAGAAAAATTGGCTGCCAAATTGGGCCAGAAGAAGCTTAATTCATCCTTTTTCTCATAGAAAAGGACCCAAACTAGTTTGGGTTCTTAAGACTAACCCATGATTTTCTTTTGTAGGTTCAAGTGAAAGGGAGCAGTCAAATATGGTACTTGGATAGTGGCTGCTCAAAGCACATGGACAGGGAACAAGGAACAATTCCTTTCACTTGAAAACCTCAAAGGAGGAAATGTCTCCTTTGGAAATGGGAAGAAAGGTGAAATTATTGGGGTTGGTAAGGTAGGTAAGGATGACACACGTTCCATTGAGAATGTTTACTTGATAGATGGCTTGAAATATAGCCTAATCAGTGTGTCACAACTGTGTGACAGAGGTAACCTGGTTGCATTCACTTCTACAAAATATTTTGTGATTAATCTTATCACTGACAAGATTGTTTTGTAGGGAAAAAGAGTGAATAATATCTATATCATAGACATTTCCACACTATCAGAAAAAAAATTAACTTGTTTGAGTGTGTTGGACAGTGATCCCCTCCTTTGGCACAAAAGACTTGGACATGCAAGTCTAAATCAACTCAACAAACTAGTCTCCAAGGACCTAGTGATAGGTTTCCCTAACATTAAGTTCAAGGAAGACAAAGTTTGTGAGGCTTGTGCAAGGGGGAAGCAGGAAAGGCCCTCTTTCAAAAGCAAGAAAGTGATAAGTACCACCAGGACGTGGGAACTGGTTCATATGGATCTATGCGGTCCTATGAGAACATTAAGCAGAGGTGGTAAAAGATATGTAATGGTGCTTGTTGATGACTACTCTAGATTTACCTGGACATTATTCCTAACATCTAAAGATGAAGCATTTGATATGTTTACTACTTTTGTTAGAAGAACCCAGAAACAATTAGGAAATCAACTTGCATCAATAAGGTCTGATCATGACACTGAATTTGAAAATGCAAAGTTTTCTGAATGTTGTGATGAACATGGCATAGATCATAACTTTTCTGCCCCTATAACTCCACAATAAAATGGAGTTGTTTAAAGAAAGAACAGAAACCTTGAAGATATGGCTAGAACTATGCTTCTTTCTAATAAACTACCTCATAGCTTCTGGGAAGAAGCAATAAACACTGCATGCTACATCATAAATAGGGGCATGACTAGACCACTTGTAGAGAAGAATCCCTATGAGTTACTTAAAGGGAGAAAGCCCAATATATCCCATCTAAGGGCTTTTGGCTGTAAGTGCTTTGTGCACAACAATGGCAAAGACTCCCTAGGTAAGTTTGATCTCAAAAGTGATGAGGGAGTATTCTTGGGATATTCTTCATATAGTAAGGCTTATAAAGTGTATAACAAAAGAACTATGTGTGTTGAAGAGAGTGTGCTTGTTGTTTTTGATAAAACTAACATTCTCTCTGAGATACAGGAACAAGTAGATGAAGAAATTGGGTTGGTCAGAAACTCAGACCAAACTGGAGCAACACTGGAGGAAGGAACGGGTGATGGAACAGATTCATCCATACCAGGCAACATGATAGGGGGAACTGAGCAACAAACTAATTTCCAAACCTCATTGGAAAATGTCCCTCATCATGTTCCTCAGCAACAAGACACTGTAGGATCTTCAAGTAATACCCAGTTGGTTGTAAAACCACATAGATATCAAAGCTCGCACCCCATTGAGAACATTATAACTGATCCAACATCTAGAATCAGAACCAGATCCTCTTTGAAAAATATGTGTGCGTTTGATGCTTTTCTATCCCTGATTGAACCTAAAAATATTGTTGAAGCTTTTCAGGATGCAGATTGGGTAAATACAATACAAGAAGAACTCAACCAATTTGAAAGGAGTCAAGTTTGCTATCTGGTACCTAGACCCTTTGATAGATCAGTGATTGGCACAAAGTGAGTATTCAGAAACAAACTTGATGAAGATGGAACAGTTACAAGAAACAAGGCAAGATTGGTGGTTCAAGGATACAGTCAGGAGGAAGTAATAAACTATGATGAAACTTTTGCTCCTGTGGCAAGGTTGGAAGCAATTAGGCTCCTCGTAGCCTTTTCTGCTTACATGGAATTCACCCTTCACCAGATGGATGTCAAGAGTTCCTTCCTGAATGGCTATCTCAAGGAAGAAGTGTTTGTAAAGCAGCCTCCGGGGTTCGAAAACAAGGAGAATCCTGATCATGTGTACAAGCTTGACAAAGCACTGTATGGACTCAAGCAAGCTCCAAGGGCATGGTATGAAAGGATTTCAAAATTCCTGCTGGAACAAGACTACAAGAGAGGTAAAATTGGTAGCACCTTATTCTTGAAGGAAAAGGGTAAAGATCTCTTGGTAGTGCAGATATATGTAGATGACATAATCTTTGGGGCAACTTCTGAAAAGCTAAGTAAAGAATTTGCTAAACAAATAGGGAGTGAATTTGAAATGAGCATGATGGGTGAGATTAACTTCTTTTTAGGCTTACAAATTAAAAAAAATTAAATGGAAATATGATCCATCAGCAAAAATATGTGAAAGAATTGATTAAAAGATTTAAAATGGAAGACTCAAAATAAATTGACACTCCCATTACAACAGCCACAAAACTAGATGTAGATGAACCTGGTTCATCTGTTGATCAAAAGTTGTATAGAGGGATGATTGGGTCATTATTATACCTTACTGCAAGTAGACTGGCATTGTTTTCAGGGTAGGGCTTTGTGCAAGATTTCAGGCAAATCCCAAGGAATCCCATTTAACTGCAGTGAAGAGAATCCTGAGATATCTAAAAGGCACCACTGACCTATTGTAACGACCCGATCGGTCATTTTGAGATTTAGCGCGTCGTTTACTAATTAGAGGCCGTGAGCAACTCCATTTCAGGTATTATGACTTGTAGGTGTGGTCGGAATTGAATTTCGGAAAGTTTAGAGTTGATTTGGAAAGAATATTCTCATTTCAGAATACTTAACTTGGAAGAATCAACTAAGATTGGAATTTTGAGTAAACGACCTCCAAATCAGAATTTGAAGGTTCCATCAGGTTTGTATGATGATTCCGGAATTGAGCGTGTGTCCGGATCGCGTTTCGGATAACCCGGGAGCGTTTTGATGCATATTGTGGAAGTCAGCATTTTTGAAGAAATTTCCTAAGTTTGGCCTGAAGTGCATTTCAGTGATGTTGAAGTCCGTTTGGGATTATGAGTCTGGTAATAGCTTAGTATGGTGATTCTGGAGTTGGTAGCGCGATCGAAAGTGAATTTGGATGTCCGTAGGTCATTTTGGAGTCATTTGGCTAAAGATAAAAATTTGATGGTTTTTGAGAAATCAGACCGGAAGTGAAAATTTTGATACCAGGGTCGGAATACGATTCCGGAAGTTAGAGCAGGTCTGTAATGTCGAATATGGCTTGTATACAAAATTTGAGTTTAATCGGCGAGATTTGATAGGTTTCTGCATCGAATGTGGAAGTTTGAAAGTTCTAAGTTCATTAATCTTGAATCAGGTTTCAATTCATGATTTTGGCGTTGTTTGATGTGATTTTGAGGCTCGGCTAAGTTCGAATGAGATATTGGGTCTGGTTGGTAGTTTTGGTTGAGGTCTCGGGGGCCTCGGGCATTTTTCGGATGCTCAACGGGTCGATTTTTGCCTTGAGAGGGTTGCTGGTTTTCTAGTGTGAGTGCAGTAGGTACTTACTCTATGTGATCACGTGAGTGGGTGTGCGATCGCATAGAAGGATTTGGAGGCTGCTTAGATTTGGCCTGTGCGATCGCGGGTAGTTGTTTGCGATTGCATAGAAGGATTTGTGAAGGCTGCTGGATTGTCCTATGCGATTCTAGGGTCTGGTGTGCGAACACATAGAAGAAAAGGGAGCTAGGGGCCTGGGGGCCCTTTGGCCTATATGAACCCGGGTAGGGACTGCAATCACGGAGTGTTGGCTCGAGGAAGCTCTATGACCGCGCTCGTGGGTATGGGAACGTAGAGAGTAATTGGGGCCTGGGGCAGATTAGTTTATAGGCGAAATTTGTGGCAATTTCTTCATTTCTTCCTTGCTTTGGTCGATTTTGGAGGAGCTTCAAGAGAGGATTTCTTCATGCAATGTCTAGGTAAGTAAATTCCTCCCGTTTTTAAGTTAAATACAAGATTATATGCATGAATTAGACATGGGAATTGGTAGGAAATTGGGAAATCTTAAAGGAACCTAGAAAATGTTAATTTGGATTTTTAGCCACGAAATTGAGCATGGAATTTAGAGTAAATTGTATATTTGAATTAGTAAAGCTATGGGTAGAATGTATCTTCGAGAAATTTCGGATTCCGGGAACGTGGGCCCGTGGGCATTTTGGTCATTTCACTAAGCGGAGTTAGGGCATTATATAATTTGGAATTGTTGCAAATATTATAGTATATTTTCATTGGTTTGTCGTTGTTTGGATAGTTTCAGAGCGTTGTGAAACGTTTGGAGTCATCGGAAGGGCTTGGAGGTCGGTTATGGAGTTTCGAAGCGAGGTAAGTCTCCTTTCTAACTTTGTGAGGGGGAATTGTCCCCCTAGGTGAATTAATTAAGTATGTACTATTATCTTCGGGGACTACGTACGCACGAGGTGATGGGAGCCCGTGCGTAGCTACTATTATGCCATGTCCGGGTAGCCTAGGACCCACTAGCATGCCTTATATGTTGTACCCGTGATCCTACCTATATTACTTGGCTGCTAATATAATCGAAATCGTAATTTGATACCTAAATAAGACTAGAGTTCATTTTCTTAATCAGCTAGAAAGAGAATTGTTTTCCTCCATGGTTAATCGTATACTTGATAAAGTGATATTATTGAACATTATTAGACTTGGAAAATAAATTTCGAAAAAGGATTTAAACATTATTTTATGGTTTTTAAAAGAGAAATATGTCTTTTACTTGAGTATTTGTTTTCCCAACGTATTCGGGGTGGACTATTGATTGTGCCTAACTGCATGTGACCGCTTTGCAATTTAGATTCTGTGAGCAGAGTGTTGTTTCCCCCACTCTCATAGGAGGGGGTCGTACGCCACGGCGGATTGAAAGATCCACTTTTGGTACGGGCCGTTTGATCCTTGGCAATTCAAAGACATGAGTATTTTATTGAGAGATGCACTTTTGGTATAGGCCGTTCGATCCTCAGCAGTGCATAGACATGAGTATTTTATTGAGAGGTGAACTTTTGGTACGAGCCGTTCGATCCTCGGCAATGCACAGATATGATTATTATGACGGCTCAGGTCGGTTGTCCTTATCCCCTATGCGCATGCTAAATTGTTAAATATTTTTCATGGATCTTTAAAAGTGACAAGATATTTGGGGGAAAACAGAGAGGAAATTGTTTATTTAAAATATTTGGGAAAAAATGAGGAAGTGGTAATTCCAGTATTTACTTGGATTTCAGTGCCTATATGTACTGCTGCTTTACTACCTTTACATGCCTACCATGTTCATCATATGCTATTAATTAATTTGCTGGCCCTTAGTGAGTGTCTAACTCGACCTTTCGTCACTACCTCTCTGAGGTTAGGCGGGCGACTTACTAAGTACACGTTGTTTTTGTACTCATGCTACACTTGCTGTGCATTTTATTGCACATGTACTTTCATATCAATGTGGAGGAGTCGGAGACTTAGGCGAGCTGCATCATCCGGAGGCAATCCGCAGCTGACAGAGTCTCTCTCGTACTGTATTTATTACATTATTTTAAACTTCCTTGTCCAATTTGTATTTCGGATAGGCTTTGTGATGATTGTATAAATTCTTAGAAATTGCTCATGTACTTGTGACACCGGGTTCTGGGATGCGTTGGGATTTATTTGCTAAAGTGTAATATTTAAACTATTGTTTTACTTGACAGATTTTATTTAGTTAATATGTAATAAAGTGAAAGGAAATGCTTTTTCATAAGTGTTAAAATAGGAAAATTATTCAATTATTTAATGATTGGATTGCCTGATGTCCGGCGCCATCACGACCTTATGGATTTTGGGTCGTGACAACATGGCATCAGAGCGCTAGGTTCCTTAGGTCTCGCGAGTCATGAGCAAGTTTAATAGAATCTTGCGGATTGGTACAGAGATGTCTGTACTTATCTTCGAGAGGCTACAGAGCTGTTAGGATTACTTCCCTTCTTGATTCCTCATCGTGCGATTCGATTCCCTTAAGGCTTATGCCTAAGTTTATTCCTACTCAATCTTACGCGTCGCGAAGAGCTTGCTATGAATCGGGAAATTGAGGAATTGAATGGTGCTACGGATGTAATTTGAGATGTTTCCATGTGTAATTGGTTGGGCTGTTGTTATGGCCCTGCAAAGGAATAATATGTTGTTTCAGGTCAGTACCTGTGTTTCTGAGAGCCTTAAGGTTGTGCTCAGGTAGTGATGATGCTTGTGATTGGTTGTCGTGCGATGTCGTTATGATGATAGAGTGTTTGCCCGTATGTTGGCGGTGATGAATGGTTTGAAGGGAGGTCTTCTCAGAGCTTGATTTCAAGATTTCGGTATTTTTTTTTCCGGCAGGGGAAAGGCATTTGGATTATGAATGGTCCGGTTGAGGTTGATAAAGTAGTAAGACTTGGTATCTTCAAGTGAGGTGAGATATGCACCTGTGACGTGAAGTTATCGTCATTGATCGAATGGAATGTGTTAAGTTTGTCAGTGCTATGGTCTCTTCGGTTGCGTGGGGTCAAAGTATTGAGGCAAAGTATTGAAGAATGCGGTTGGCAGAGACCGTGAGGTGCGGTGGTTCAGTACCGGATAAGTGTTGATAATGAAGGCAGCTAGAGAAAGATGATCTTCGGAGAGGCTGAAGTCGTGGTGATCTGCTGGTTTGAGAGCTAGAGAGAATGATCGTGAAGTGAGGCTAGGCGGTGGTTCCATTTCTACCACAGTGTAGGAAGTTGAGCAGTCGCAAAGTGGGGGAGTGGCAGCATAGCTTGGAATTTGAAGATATGGTCGCGCATTTAATGGATGTCCATGAGGAGCGGACATACTAGTAAAGTTGGTAAATGAAGTAGGGCGTAGGATGGGGTATTGAAGTCACAGAGAGCATGTATTTCGACGTCGTTGGAAGGTGTCCGCAGGTGATTTCCACAGGTGGGTTATCTCCTGTGAATAGATTAGCGGTGGCATGGTTGGAAAGTCTCTGTGAGGGGTTCTGGTGGCTATTCGGTAGGAGGCAGAATGTGTGAATGATGCTAGAGAATTTGAGTATTTAGGGAGTGCTAGCAAGAGAATTTGGAAGAATTGGACGGATTGGTTGAGCAAGATCGCGTTATCAAAGGAGAAAGGATCTCGGCAAGGTCTAGAGTGGTTCAAGGAGTAGCTTCAGGCTAAGTGGGGGAGTCCCACCATCTGCAGTTGGGTTGCAGGATTGTGTTATCATAGGGTTGTGGATTCTCGGCGTGTTGGCAAGTTATTACAGCTAAGGGAAAGTAGTAAAATGGTAATTGTGCGTGGAATTTGATGAATGTGTGAAAGAGTTGGCCCTGTCGGACCAGGGTTAGGCTTTGGAAGATTCAGAATTTATGCCTAAGGCATGGGCAAATTGTAAGGATAGTGACTCGGTCACGTGTTTCATTGAAAAAGGGTGTTCATGTGCTAGGAGAGCCTTGGAGTTGATTGCATTCGGGATCAGTCAGAGTGGGTGACTCTCAATAGCGGTCCTAGTGAATTCAAAAGTTAAGAATAAGGCGTTTAAGGGTTCCAGGTAGCAGTATGATCGAGAATCGAGCTTTTGCAGAGTAATTTATGAGAAAAAGGAATATGGTTGGAATATTCTATGATATGTTTCATCATGCAAGATAGTATTGGAGGAGTGAGAGAAATAAACTCCGGATTGTAGAAGGATTATCATGAGGGTATGAGACGGGTTGCGGGATTTAGGCAGCATAGTCTCGTGAATCAAGGTCACTCAGGATGATCGAGGGTTGAGTTTTCTATGAGTTGAAGAAAGTTGCTATTATTCCTGAAACATTTGATGATGATTAAAAGAAAATAGATTGATTAGCCATAGGGATGACTACTACTTAAGGATTTGCATGTTGGGTGATTGTGGGAATTCACTCGTGTGTTGAGATGGTACTATTGAAGTGAGTTAAGTAAAAGGTTTCTATATGATGAAGTGTTCACGCTATTGGTGGTTCAGAAGTTGTGATGGAATTCTTGCGCTACCTCATATTGGCATGTTAGGTGCGGTAAGCAGTATGTAACTGGGAGTGAGAATCGAGATTGCGATTCGGTGTTGATAAGGATGTCACGAGCTCGGAAGAGAAAGAAAGAGTGATTTGAAAGATTCGGAGAAAGATGGTGTTATCTTCAGTGTCACCTGAGATTGATATTCGGTGGAAGAGGGTTTGTACCCTGGTCATGGGTTCTTGATGTGTCTTGTTGCCTTGTGTGAAAGGTCGTGGAAGCATGACCGCGAAAAGATTGTGTAAGTGTGACATGTAGTCACTTGATGGATTGAAGATTTGGAATGAGTATAAAGAAGTGAAATAGTGTTTATTTGAGAAATTATGCCTGAAAGGCGTTCAGTTCATTTGGTTGTGGATTGTGGGTTGTTTGTCCCGGCTATGATGGTTGTTCTCGCGTATTATATGAGAAAGTGGGTTAATGTGGACCCTAAGTAAATCTATTAGCTTAGTTTGGTGTGATCAAGGTAGACTCGATGGTTGTGGATGGATTTAAATATGATTATGGGCTCCGTATGAGCCAGGCATGTACATTTCAGTAGAGCGCTTTTCATGGAAAGGTGCTAGAACAGCAGATGTTGCTCCGTCTTCGTCAAATTCATGCGATATTATGATTTGTGCGTGTGAGTTATGGAACGGCTTGATAATTTCCTATGTGTTGAGGTCCCATGTAGTGGGGATGTTATGTGAGCAGGATAGCTCTTGAGATCCAGAGTGTATATATATATTGCACCTCAGTCGTGCTTGAGCTTTTTCACTTATCAGTCTCCCCAGGATAGTATTGTGCACTTATCGTGCTTGTGACCGATATTCGGTAATGTGTAATAGTGAGTGATTCAGCTCCGTGTATATTTCCTTATGTGAGTTTTCTGATGGGATCGAGTGGCACGCCACTACGGGTATGTTATATTGATCGGGTTGCACGCCGCAACAATGTGATGATGAGAAGGGTTAATATATATTTATTTTTCTTATGTTTTACTTCGTATTTTCTGAGGAAAGTACATATTAGTTGCGTGAGTTGAATAGTCCCTTCCTGAGTCAGTCCTTAACTATCATGTTCGAGTTATGGCCTATCAGCGCGATGTGGTATCATGTTTGAGGTGATTTGTTGTCTGAGCAGTTCACACTGGGTGAGACGACGTTATCGGATAAGGGATCAGTGCGATAAGGTTATGTGAAGTGTATATTAAAGAACAAATACCATTATTCAGGTTCATAATGAGGTGATGATTCTAGTCAAGATGAGATATTCAATAATTTGTTAAATCTGCAGCTGGGGATGAATTTCTACACATCTCCTCCGTTGTAGGGGTATCGTCAGCATTATAGCAGGTTGTATGTATATATATCATGAGGTGCATTGGGAGCATCAGATTCGTGGAATTTTGGGCTATTAAGGTTCAGGGAACGTCCCGGTGGTTAGATGATGAATTTTGCGGTGCATGGTGCTAATTCAGCAAAGGTATGCGGTCATGTTCTGGACATCGTGTAGTAGTTGATACGGTGGTTATATATTAGAACTAGGTCTGGCAGAGAAATTTCAGGTGTTTGAATGAATTCTGAGCTTATTATATGGATAAAAGAAGAAATCATCAGATTTGATCAAGCTAATGTACTCAACTGGGTTGTGGTAGCACGGGCAGGTGCTCGAGGTGTTAAACAGTGATTTCAGATCACTCCAGAGCAGTTCTTAGCACGTTCGAGGACGAACGTCTGTTTAAGTGAGGGAGAATATAATGACCCGACCGGTTATTTTGCGCTCTAGCGCGTCGTTCAG
This sequence comes from Nicotiana paniculata, assembly GCA_005239505.1. Lineage (NCBI taxonomy): Eukaryota > Viridiplantae > Streptophyta > Magnoliopsida > Solanales > Solanaceae > Nicotiana > Nicotiana paniculata. The sequence goes on along the minus strand of MDKI01010847.1, from coordinate 7,523 downwards.
CGGTTGGAGGCCGTGAGCAGCTCCATTTCAGGTATTATGACTTGTAGGTGTGGTCGTAATTGAATTTCGGAAAGTTTAGAGTTAATTTGGAAAGAAAATTCTCTTTTCAGAAGCCTTAAGTTCGAAGAATCAACTAAGATTGGAAGTTTGAGTAAACAACCTCCGAATCAGGATTTGAAGGTTCCAGCAGGTTCGTATGATGATGCTGGACTTGGGCGTGTGTCCGGATCGGGTTTCGGATAACCCGGGAGCGTTTCGATGCATATTGTGGAAGTCAGCATTTCTGAAGAAATTTCCTAAGTTTGGCCTGAAGTGAATTTCAGTGATGTTGATGTCCATTTGGGATTTCGAGTCTGTGAATAGCTTCGTATGGTGATTTTGGAGTTGGGAGCGCGATCGGAAGTGAATTTGGATGTCCGTAGATCATTTTGGAGTCATTTGGCTAAAGATAGAAATTTGAAGGTTTTTGAGAAATCAGACCGGAAGTGGAAATTTTGATATCGGGGTCGGAATGCAATTCCGGAAGTTAGAGCAAGTCCGTAATGTCGAATATGACTTGTGTGCAAAATTTGAGGTCAATCGGACGTGATTTGATAGGTTTCAGCATCGAATGTGAAAGTTTGAAAGTTCTAAGTTCATTAAGCTTGAATCGGGCAGCGATTCGTGATTTCGGAGTTATTTGATGTGATTTCGAGGCTCGACTAAGTTCTAATGAGGTATTGGGTCTGGTTGGTAATTTTTGTTGAGGTCTCGGGGGCTTCAGGCGTGTTTCGGATGCTCAACGGGTCGATTTTGCCCTTTAGAGGGTTGCTGGTTTGCTGGTGTGAGTGCAGCAGGTACTTACTCTATGCGATCGCGTGAGTGGGTGTGTGATTGCATAGAAGGATTTGGAGGCTGCTTGATTTGGCCTGTGCGATCGCGGGTAGTTGTTTGTGATTGCATAGAAGGATTTGTGAAGGCTGCTGGATTGTCCTATGCGATCACAGGGTTTGGTATGGGAACTAATAGAGGAAAAGGGAGCTGGGGGCCTGGGGGCCCTTTGGCCTATGCGAACGCGGGTAGGGGACTGTGATCGCGGAGTGTTGGCTCGAGGAAGCTCTGCAAACGCGCTCGTGGGAATGCGAACGCAGAGAGTAATTGGGGCGTGGGCAGATTAGTTTATAGGCGAAATTTGTGGCCATTTCTTCATTTCTTCCTTGCTTTGGTCGATTTTGGAGGAGCTTCAAAAGAGGATTTCTTCATGCAATGTCTAGGTAAGTAAATTCCTCCCGTTTTTAAGTTAAATACAAGATAATATGTATGAATTAGACATGAAAATTGGTAGGAAATTGGGAAATCTTAAAGGAACCTAGAAAATGGTAATTTGAATTTTTAGCCATGAATTTGAGCATGGAATTTAGAGTAAATTGTATATAAAGCTATGGGTAGAATGTATCTTCAATAAATTTCAGATTTCGGACACGTGAGCCCGAGGGCATTTTGGTCATTTCACTAAGCGGAGTTAGGGCGTTATATAATTTGGAATTGTTGCAAATATTAAAGTATATTTTCATTGTTTTGTCGTTGTTTGGATAGTTTCGGAGCGCTCTGCAATGTTTGGAGTCATCGGAAGGGCTTGGAGGCCGGTTATGGAATTTCGGAGTGAGGTAAGTCTCCTTTCTAACTTTGTGAGGGGGAATCGTCTCCCTGGATGAATTAATTATGTGCTATTATCTTTGGGATGCACGAGGTGATGGGAGTCTGTGCATAGCTACTATTATGACATGTCGGGGTATCCTAGGACCCACTAGCATGCATTATGTGTTGTACCCGTGATCCTGCCTGTATTACTTGACTGTTAATATAATCGAAATCATAATTTGATACCTAAAGAAGACTAGAGTTCATTTTCTTAATCAGCTGGAAAGAGAATTGTTTTCCTCCGTGGTTAATCGTATACTTGATAAAGTGATATTATTGAACATTATTAGACTTGGCAAATAAATTTCGAAAAAGTATTTAAACACTATTTTTATGGATTTTAAAAGAGAAATTTGTCTTGTACTTCAGTATTTGTTTTCCCGATGTATTCGGGGTGGACTGTTGATTGTGCATGACTGCATGTGAGCGCGTCGCAATTTACATTCCGCGAGCAGAGTGTTATTTCCCCCACTCTCATGGGAGCGGGCCGTACACCACGGCGGATTGAAAGATGCACTTTTGGTACGGGCCGTTCGATCCTCGGCAGTGCATAGATATGAGTATTTTATTGAGAGATGTACTTATGGTACGGGCCGTTCGATCCTCGGCAGTGCATAGACATGAGTATTTTATTAAGAGGTGAACTTTTGGTACGGGGCATTCGATCCTCGGCAGTGCACAGAGATGATTATTATGACGGCTCAGGCCGGTTGTCCTTATCCCGTATGCACATGCTAAATTGTTAAATGTTTCTCATGGATCTTTAAAAGTGACAAGATATTTGGGGGAAAACAGAGAGGAAATTGTTTATTTAAAATATTTGGGGAAAAATGAGGAAGTGGTAACCGTTTGTTTATTTCCAGTATTTACTTGGATTTCAGTGCCTTATATATATTGTTGCTTCACTACCTTTACATGCCTACCATGTTCATCATATGCTGTTAATTAATTTGCTGGCCCTTAGTGACTATCTAACTCGACCTATCGTCACTACCTCTCTGAGGTTAGGCGGGCGACTTACTAAGTACACGTTGTTTTTGTACTCATGCTACACTTGTTGTGCATTTTATTGCACAGGTACTTTCATAGCAATATGGAGGAGTCGGAGACTTAGGCGAGCCGCATCATCCGGAGGCGATCTGCAGCTGACAGAGTCTCTCTCGTACTGTATTTATTACATTATTTTAAACTTCCTTCTCCAATTTGTATTTCGGACAGGCTTTGTGACGACTGTATAAATTCTTAGAAATTGCTCATGTACTTGTGACACCAGGTTCTGGGATGCGTTGGGCTTTATTTGCTAAAGTGTAATATTTAAACTATTGTTTTACTTGATAGATTTTGTTTAGTTAATATGTAATAAAGTGAAAGGAAATGTTTTTTCATAAATGTTAAAACAGGAAAATTATTCAATTAATTAATGATTGGCTTGCCTGACAATGATGTCTGGCGCCATCACGACCTTATGGATTTTGGGTCGTGATAGCTATGTCTTTGGTACCCCAAAAGTAGTAATTTTGATCTTGTGGGATATGTTGATGTTGACTATGCAGGCTTCTTGGTAGATAGAAGAGCACATCAGGTATGGCACACTTTTTGGGCTCATGTCTTGTGTCTTGGGCCACTAAGAAACAGAATTCAGTAGCTCTATCTACTGCTGAGGCTGAGTACGTGGTTGTAGCCTCATGTTGTGCTCAGTTACTATGGATTAAACAATAATTGATGGACTTTGGCATAGATTTTGAATGTATTCCTATCTTCTGTGATAACACTAGTGCTATTAGTATGACAAATAGCCCCGTCCATCATAAAAGAACAAAGCACATAGATGTTAGACACCATTTCCTAAGAGAAAACTATGAGAAAGGAATGATCTCTATTGAATTATGTGCTACTGACAAACAAATTGCTGACATCTTTACTAAGGCATTAAGTAGAGAGCATTTTGAGAGAAACATGTTAGAATTAGGGATGATTAAGATCCCCTAATTGAATCAATTCAAAACAAAAATGAAAAAAAATGAGGAAATTTTTTTTGGCTAGGAATTCTGAAAGGTGTGAATAATTAGAATAATCGTTGCTCAGTCTCATGCCTTAAAAGACATACTCTCTTGCCATGTGTTAATATGACTCCTTGGTTACTAATGATGTTTTTCTATTTTTGTAAATTGAGGCTTAATCAAGAGATTCTAACAAGATGAACCTAGTTCATCGTTGCTGGTTCATCTGACAGACAAGGTATGTTCTCATCACTATACACATATTTAAATATTAATAGTTACTCATGAGCAGGACCCTATCTATAATAAGATTTTATAAAATCTAGTACCTATCCCAAATTTGAACCCGTTCCAAAGAGTTCAATCAAATTTAAATGGCCTAGATTATAGGGGAGTCATAACCGTCACACCTGACACTCCTGAACTGATTAGACTCCCACTTGACCAAAATTATACCCGTTGTGTATTTATTAACCAAGACTTTAAAAACCCATCATCACTTCTCTAATCCTTCAACCTTTTTTTTCTTAAAGCCATAACCGCCGAAACCCTTTCAACCTTCTACTCAAACACCTTGATCCTAATTTTCCTTAACAAAAATCATCACCATGGCTAACACTCCACCTTCTGCTTCATCCTCCTCAACCACACCTGACTACAGTATCACGCTTGAAGATACTGGTTCCACCCCATCTCAATCAAATTCTTCCACTCCATCTCAATCACATCCCACCATCCCTCAAAACAACCATGTTCCGTCTCCTCCAATCACTCTTGTTGTACAACTAAGCCCCAATCCAGAACCCAGGAGAAGGCGAGTGAAAATGCTCGCAAGAAAGACTGTGGCCTCTGCTCTCTAGAATAGGAAATTGAACACAAATCTTCTAGCTAGCCAGGCCCAAGAATCTGAGAACTCCAATGACTCTTTCAAGTCCGCCACTGAAGGGGGAGCAACTGGTTCTTCTGATTCTGAACAGGTAACATCTAAAATTGGGTCTGAGCCAGTCACTTCTGAAAATATGTTTTTTTTAATTGGGTCTGTAGTGGATGTGGAGATTCCTGATAGGAGAAGAAGAGGCGGTAAAAATAAATTTGTAAAAGAAATTGAGAGAGAGGGAGAAATAAGTACTGTGAGGGGAACAGGGGAATGAGGCACTCCATTTGCAATTTGTGGAACTGTACCAATGGTTGTTCAAGAAGGTGCCAAGGATTTAGGGGGAAGTAATCTTACAGAGGCTGCAGAGGGGCTAGAAAATCTTCAACAGGCAACTGACGAACCTGGTTCATCCATTGCGGAATATTTGGTTGATCTTATGAGAAAATTAGGGGAGAGTTATAAACCCAAAAATAAGAGGACACCCAAGACCAAGAAAGTTGCTCCTCCAGTGGAAAGAAAGAAGAGAAAATTCATTCCCTCTGCTGATACTTCCATTCCTAGCGGTCGCACTACAAGGAGTGCAATTAGGCAGAGTGAAGAGGAGTTGTAGAAAGCTTTGAGGGAAAGTAGGAGAAAGAAAGCTGAAAAGGGGAAGGCAAAAGTGTTTGAGCCCGCAGAGGCTGTTGATGTTGAGGAGATGGACCTGGTCTATCAAGAGGAACAAATGGCAAAAGTTGATATTGAGACACCCAAACCAAAGAAGGCCAAGACTTCTTCCAAGAAGTCAGCATCTGTGTCTACTACACCCTCGACTGTTGCTAGGAGAACTAGGTCCACAAAGAAATCAGAGAAGGTTCAGTTTGATGATGATGATGATGAGTGGAGTGGTAAAGAAGCATAGGAGTATGGTGGAGAGACAGACAAATTGACAAAATTTGGGAAGCGCACAATACTGAAGGGAAGTTGCTGAAGGATCTTGAAGAATCCAACATGATTTACCTTGTGGAAACTCTGGACGTGCAGGGCTGGAAGGACATGGTCCTTCAACTAGATGGCAGGCTGGCCAAGAGTGAGATTGTTGAGTTCATGGAAAATGCAGAGTTCAAGGATGGAAGGGTCTCCAGTCAGGTAAAGGAGCTTAAGATATCCTTTGATGCCAAGAAGCTGGGTGAGATTCTTGGGATTCCCGCTGAGGGATATGATGATTATACAAGGCAGAGGTGGCCCAGCTTGGATGACCTTCCTTCTGCACTGCAAATCACCAGGAGGTTCAGTGATAATGCTGAAGAAGTGGAACAAGGGTTGTGTTCAAAAGCGAGATGAAACCTCAACATAAAGTGGAAGGAAAATCAACTGGCCCTCTTTCATTATTCAGTTGCTGGACAGGGTGGTAAAGGGCTCCAAGTCTCATGCTATCCCATATAGGTTCATCCTAACGACTGTGATAGCTCACTTCAAAGTGCCCGTGAAGAAAGCAGAAATGGCCACTGTCAAGGACCATTTTGGGAAGAACACGTTTCTGACATGCGACTATGTTGTGAATGTTCTTGACGATGAACCTGGTTCGTCAAGGAAAATGCATGTGAATAGCAAGGTCAGGCCGCTTGTGCATGAAGGTGGGGCTAAGGATGCTGAAATCCTTCGCCTGAAGACCCGCCTTACAGAGGTTAAGGTTGAGCGAGATGTTCTCAGAGCTGAACTGGCAAATGAAAAGGAGAAGAATGAAGGGATTCTTCAACAAATTCTCTCTCTTCTCCAATCAAAGAACCCAAACTCCACCCCTTCCCAGTCTTAGGTGTCCAGTGCCGTCCCTCATCCCTCTATGACCCAATTCGAGAATTTTTTTTTGCTCTCTTTGGCTCATGACTGTAACTGCTTTTATTTCTTTATGTGTTTAGTACCTAAATTATGCTCTTATCAATGAATTGCCCAGTGTTGTTTTTACTATTGATGATTAATCTATGTTTGTACTTGCAGTTGCCTCAGTGTCCATGAGTAATTACTATAAATCTGGTAATTCTAACACTTTGCAACTTTTCGATGATGCCAAAAGGGGGAAGATGTGCAATATTGAAAATTGTGATATTTATAACCTAATGAACCTGGTTCTTTTTGATAAATGCTTAATACTATAAAAAGTGTCAATATTGGATTAAAGTGATTACAGGCCTAAGAACAGAGTTTGTCATCATCAAAAAGGGGGAATTTTTTTGGATCAAGAAGTTGAATGGTTTTGAATATTGACAAATAAACTAAGAGTTTAACCAGGTCCATCACTGGAGACATAGACATGCAAAGTAAATGGCACGTGAGGTGATCACAAACAGGAGATGAACACAATCAGTGATCTGAAGATATATCTCCTGATCGAAAAGGTTGCAAATTGATAGGGAGATGGACTCTTTATTCAGTAAGGACAAAATCAAGATAGAAGAGGATCTAGGGAGTTGAGATCAACTAGAACTCTTCCACCAAGTAAGAGTTGCATATGAATTCTAGTATATCTCCTTTTCTACTGATCATATATATTGTCAAGTGTTCTTATTGAACAAGTGCGAACAAACATAGAAGCAAAACAAGAATTGAGAACAAAGCAGTTTGTGTGAGAATTTCCTGTGCGATTCTGAAGCTACTTGAACCAGCTAGAAGAACCAGTTCTATCTGTTGTCTTTTAGTCTAGTTTATTTGTAGTAGGTGATTACAAAGTGTATCTTTTAGCTTTATCTAGAAGCAATTGTAATAGGTAATGAGTATTCAAGTTAGAGTTAACTTGAAGCTTGTCGCAAATAGCTAGAGGCTAGTTTGCCACAAGGGGATTAGAGTTAGTCCTTAGGTTTAAAAAATAGTTTATTTTGTAAATGATGTTTGGCTCATTGATTTAGTGAAGAGTTTGGGAAAATCCAACTGGGAAGTAGGTCGTGGTTTTTTCACTTTTTGAGCCAGGTGTTTTCCACGTAAAATTGTTG